>OMLB01057263.1:0-10336 GCA_900302555.1 Myripristis jacobus
GTTGTCACCTCCTGGCGTGACACCTTCCGTATAATCAACAGCTGTCTTATTAGCTTTTTACATTTTTAACAGTTATAGAGGATCTAATTTATGTCCAGTGTTTGCTTGTTTATGAAATATGTATCATACTAGATGATTATAATCTGCATGATTCAATACAGAAAATAGCCGAGGGAATGAAAAATACAACGCGGACACGTCCAGTCCACGCGGCTGAAATCCATAAGGCAGCGCTGAGGTGAACGGACTGAAAAACTGCGTGTGGATCGCTGGGCCGATGATGGACGCGTACGGATGTTGACAGACTTTCCCGGAGAAGTCAACGGACGACCAATAGGAGACAGTTTGTACGTGACTTCAGTGGACAGCATCAGCTTGAACTCTGCTTTAGTCCCCGTCTCCAATGTTACAACCATCACTGTCCTCGTCCCAGTTTCCCCTCACAGTTGCTGTTTTTATTTTGTTTTATTTTGTGGCATCATCCTTAAAAAAAAGAAAAAAAAAAAGAAAAAAATGCTGGTCACATGTTTTCGGCACAATTTTAGAGCAAATTTAATATAAATAATGTTTTATCTAATACGTTTCAGATGTGATATGTTTTTACTTTTTCTTACTTGATTTTTTTTTTTTTTTTTCCATCATAAAACAGAATCCATGTGTTATTCATGCGATCTTGGGCAATTTAGTCTACATCTGTAAACATGACCCAGTCTCTCCCAAGGTTGAGAGTTAAATAATTTCATCTTGTGTAAAAAAGAAAAGCCTGGCGAGCGTGACTGGTCTTCTCCTGAGTAGCAGCTACATCTTTTGAAATGTTCATGTACCTGCTGCTCTCTTTCACTGGGGATGTTCAAAAAAAGAAAAAAGAAATAAAAAAAAAAAAAAAACAGGCCAAAAGATCTCACCCCAAACTAGAAATTACAGCCCAGAATCGTGAATGTATGATGTAATGAAGAGAAATAATCTGAAGCTGCTTCATTGACAGTGAATTGGAGTCCAACTCTTTTTTTTTTTTTCGTTTCTGGCTCACCTTTGTTTTCAAATATTAAACCGTGTTTCTGAATCCTTTAAGTCAGCCTTAAAAAAAAAACAACCTAAGGTATTTCTTGATGTTCTGTTCTCCATTTTCTCTGTTTCTAAAGTTGTGCAAGTTGAGAGTTGTGCGTGTTCACTGACATGGATTGAATTGTCCAAAACCACAAGGATAACATGGGAATATTCTGTTTTCTGTTGGATTAACTCTTTTTAAGTTATGGTATGAGTTTGTATTTGTATTTATAGGAGTGGTGAATGTGAGGCCTGTGCTTTTCCTCCCCTTGTTTCCTTTTCTCATCCCCTTCCAGACAAAGCTGGTACTCATGGTGTGACATATTACAGCCCTGTCTCTATCCACAGAACTCGCTGGCTCTCAAATATATCCTGGATAACCTTTAATACTATACTATGCATCACTTACCATACATATGAAGCCCTCTGATGGAGCCTGACTCATGTTTGCAGTGTCGCTGTCATTGTCGACTTTGTGCTACAGTTAATCAAAGCAGTCAACTGTACTGCTTGTGAGATTTGCAATAAGCAGCCATTTTCATTATCTGTCCTCTAAAGGGAGAAAACTGTGAACTCTCATGCGTATAGAAGCATAACCAAATCTTACAACACAGAGTAAGCGATATTTAAAGGAGCTCTCCGACACTTGTGATCATGGCTTTGTCCCCACCTTGTTGTCTAAACTCACCACCCCCCCCTCCCAGCCCTCATCCCTCCCTTCTTAAGGTGGAATAACTTTGAAAATTGTCTACCTGCTGTCAAGTGTGTCTGTGGAAACTACAGATTCCCTAACACAAAAAAAAAGAAGAAAAAAAAAAAGATTTGTATTTTTTTCTGCTCTATTTTATTTTATCTGGTCATATGACACTGGATTGTTGTGAAGGCACTTGCTTGCAACGATAGCAGCACATATACTGTTTACTGTCGGGGAGAAATCCAATGACCTATCTTCGATGTAGTATTGGACATGGTTCCCCACAGAAGAAAAAAAAAAGACGATCTGCTGTAGGCATCAGGAAAGTACTGTAAGTGATGTGGTGAGTTGAAGGGTGGAAGGCCTGTAATGTACATAAATACCCATACTTCTGTGTATTATCCTGTAAATTATGTAGAAATCGACAGTACAGATATAACAGGGGCAGGGGCGTAGCTGAGTTTATTCCATAGTCGTATACAAGTGATAGGTAGATTGGAGCAGTAAGTGAAAAAACCCTCATGACAGGAGTACAGTGGACATGTGAAATGGATGGGTGCCTTATGTTTGGAGTCACTGCTGTGGGAGCAGTAGACACAGTTATCTGAGGTCAAGCGAAAGTGCTGTTAATCTCTACGAGGTGGATCTAGAAATGTCCTCTCCTTGAGGTTCAAGGTGAGACCAGGCGGTCCTGAAAGTGAATTAGTGTCTTGTAAAGGCTGCGACATTGAGCCGAGTGAAAAGGACCCAGGGTTTGAACTGTAGCCCTCTACAGAGACGAGACAAAAGCATTTACCGGCCCCATTCAACGTAGAACCGAGCATAGTACAGATTGTGGATCTGAGCTTCATGTGAAGAGCATAACACTGCTCCACTGTTTAGCCTCCACCTTCAATTCTCCACAGCCTTTGCTCTACATTCCCCTAGTGCTTGGTGGTGTGTATTTGCTGTATTTGCATTCAGTCTAAATGGAAAACATACATGCATAAATAAATGTCTCAGTATGATTAACACGCTGTCTCTGATTTTGAAAAGAGGGGGCAGAGGGACTTCATTTTAAAAAGCGGCCACCACTGAATAGTGTGAAACTAGGGAAAGCAATTTCTTATGAGGTTCTGACTTGCACATTTCATGCATCAAATAATTCAGCATATGAAATAAAGCTCTTTTTTGTGATATCAAAGAAATGGAGGCATTATTGCTGTAATGAAAAGAAACGGGCAATCAATTTGTGTTATATTGCCATCTTGTGGTTTTGTAACACCGGCAGGTATGAGCTTGGCAATGACTCAAGGCAATGTTGTGCTGCTACTGCCACCTAGTGTGCTTTTCTGGAACAACAAAATCAAGAGACAGGTTCATGCTGAAATTTCATGTATATACACACTCAGTGGCCACTTGATTGGGTACACCCACACAATCCAATCCAACTGTTCTGCCATAAAGTTTACCTTTATGATGCCTATAATGCTCAGGTTTTCTTTTTGTCACAGTAATAGAGGTGTTCATTCACTTCTATGTTTGGCATTTGAGCTCATTGTTTGTGCTGCTGTTGGACTGGACTGCATTTTATTGAGAGCTGTTTCTAATATTCTGTCCCCCCAGAAGGATATGCATAGGGAGGACAAATAAAACAGAAACACCTCTAAATATGATGTAGTCCAGTACAAGACCCCTGCAAACTACAACCTCAATAATAAACATAGAATTAAATTTACACACTCTCCACAATGTCAACAAACACTGAACATTAAAAACTTTCTATAAAGGTAGAATTTATGGCAGAGCTGTTGCACTGAATTGCACTAGACTGTACAGGTGGACCTAATAAAGTGGCCACTGACACACAATAAATAAATAGTCAGATTGATGCCAGATGATGTTGTGGACACAATCAATCTACCAATCAAAAAAAACAAAAACAAAAAACAAAAAGTATATTCTAGGTGCTTGGTGGTATCGTTTTCCTATTGATACGTGTGTATGTAAAAGCATTTCTATTGCTATTGCTGGCTTGCAGGCTAAGGAGCACCAGACTGGTGGTGATGTCCAGATTACATCACCAGCAGAAATCAGGCGAAATGAATTATCTAAAGAGATGAAGGAACTAGTGGCACATTTCCATTAGACCCCCAAAGCTGCTTTCAGCTAAACACCTGCCTGCCGACATGCCAGCGCAGAGGGGAAGTCATTATGTTACTCCTCAAATTGGTCGATATACATTTGGAGGGATGGATCAATAGAGTTGGACATTGTTCTATAAATCAATAAACTTTATTAACACAGTATAAACAACAAACAGCAACAGAGGAAACCCTCATGTAGAGCCTATATGGACATTAGACCCAGTATATCTCAGAGGGCCTGTAGGAGAACACCTGACTGAGACAGAAGCACAGACATGGGCTGATCATGGTTCAAATTTCATGGTACACATATACACAAACGTATTAAATCTTGCATGATCCTAAAGCCATTCAGTCAGTTTGCAGATGGACAGAAGAGAGGAGACAAATTACAGTCATGCTGCGCAACAATTGGCTACAGTATGAAACAGTTATTACATAAAAACCAAGTAAACCAGCTCTTTAGAAAGTTTCTTTTTATATAAATGATTTGAAGTGTACAAAACAGTATATTACACATTTCTTGATGCATGATTCTGAGCAAGACCCAGTAGCCTACAGTACACTTCCCTTCAAAGTACTACAAACTAGCTGTACTTAACTGGATTACAAGCTACATACAGACTGCGCCGTACCACGGTACCATCGCAGTCTCACATGGCATCAGAAGACTATGGGAAAAGAAAAAAAAAAAAAAAGATCAGCAGCATCATCTTTTATTGAGAATGCACACCCATACAAATGTACCAGGCTTAACATATTGCCGATAACCCATGCGAAACAGCGGAGTGCCGTTCAAACTAACCTCAGTGACCTCAGCATTACACAAAGGATGCTGGCCTCCATCCCGACAACACACAGCATCTACCAACACAGCAGCATGTAAACATCACCGCGGCTGCTTTATAGGTCTATGTTTCTAATGTTTTTTTTTTTTTCTTCTTTTTTTTCTTTTTTCTTCGATATACATATGATAAGTTAAGGCTCTTTAAGGACCTGAGGATTTTGAACGTATGATGAGGCACACAGAAGGCAAAGAATAGCTCTAGACACAGGGCTAACTAAAAGAATGAGGGGCATGAGACAGCCACAAGGGTCCGGTCACCAGTGCAATTTAATGGCCAAGGTAGAGGAACCCAGGGGAGATACCCTCCTAAACGGCATGGGCCTATTTCTGGTAACAAGTCCTTTAATTGTCATATGGATGGCTTCAACAACTACACTGACTTCTGGGGAGTTTGGCCCATAGGTCACCTCACCCTGTATCTGATGAGTGAGCTGGCAGCAAAACAATCTCGTGTGTCTGGTGCACACGGCAACGCTTCAGCATACAGTATGTTTAAGTCTTGGAACGTCTTGGAAAATAGTGCAATTTTCAGCTGTGACTGGAACCAGTATAGGTCTAAACAAAAATTTCAAGCAACAAAAACTTTTTTTTCAAAGATTATTTTTTGGGCATTTCTGCTTTATTGGACAGGCACAGTGGAGAAAGACAGGACAGGGCAGAGAGAGAGAGGGGATGACATGCAGCTTAGGCTCCGGGCCGGATTCAAAGCCAGGCCGCTGCAGCTAAGATAGCCTCAGTGGTATGTGGTATACGCTTTATTTTTGAAGAATCATGTCAAATATAACTGCCTTTCTCTGCTAACTGATCTCCCATTGATTTACACTTTTTAAAGATGCCTCTTTGTGTTAAGCTCTGATCCAACAACCTGTTTGAACGGGAGATACATTAATTAAGGATGCAAGATCAAAATGCTGTTTCATTGTGACTTTAAGTTATGACAAGCAATTATCCTAAGTATGAAGATGAACCAAAGTTCGTACTGCTTTTTATGATGTGGCCACTAGATCAGAAACTTCTGACAAGAAAATGTCAGTCCTTTTCATAAGTTCATTTTGAATCTACAAAAAGCTACAAAAATGTGGCTGTCTGGCTCACTTCATTAGACAAAACAAGTCGTGCTTGAAACCTTGCGGGAGGATGGATCCTCTGCCATTGAAAGTGCATTATTTTGTCAAAATGTATGTCTATTTTACCAACTCCCTAAGCGAGCCTGGCAGGTTTAAACCCTTATCGTTAAAATGATCTAACCAACCAGCCAGCCTTAGAGCAGCTACAAGTCCACATTTTCTCACTTTTAGTGTAAGGCCAGCTACCTTTGATTAACCAACATATTGTACTCTTCAGTGGTAGTGTGTGCACTGAACAGAGAGAGACAAAGATAATTTTGGTGCTAATCCTCTCTTCACATATTAGGTAAGATGATCAGTGGGCCAAACTCCCAAAAGGTCAGTGTAGCCCTTTGAGAGTGCAATGTTTTTGAAATATTGACAAGTAAAAATGCAAAAAAAAAAAAAAGTACTATTAAAATAAAAGATAACGGTTAACAGTTCATTCACTGGAGAGAAAACTTTAACTCTGGTCTTTGACGTAAAACCACAGTTGCAAGTATGATCTTACTTGAGAAGACAAAAGTTATGCTGTCAAATAACATTCTTAACCTCCAGACTGTAAAATTAGATCGTGTTACTCACCATGCATTTGATTCCTCTCACACCATTGCCTCTTACAAAAAGCCCAGACCAATTTCAGATTGATTCAAAAAAATCTATAAAAGCTTAACATGTCATACAAAAAGATGCATATAAGACATTTTTCTTTTCTTTTTTTTTTTATGAAAGCTGCTTTGGTAACAACAGAGTCAAGACATCGGTCAATCTCCTTTTACTTAGCCTGGGTGCTGAAGTGGGCTCTTTCCCTGTCATCTCAATGGTATGTTTCTTTTTTTTTTTTTTCGTCAGCGTCGTCCTCCTGCCTCTAAAATCTAAATGAATGGATCTAGTTACACCAGACTGGGCTGTGTTTGCGTTCCGCGGTAGAGCTGTCTCCACATCAGATGCAATGTCTGCTGGGAGCTGTTTGTCATAAAGATGTCCGTGCTGTGAAAGACAGTGCTATTGTACTGAGGGCTGATAGAGTGGAGACCTTGGATGCTGAGCCGATTGCATTGGGACCTGAAAAGGTATTGAAAAGAATGAGGCTGTTAGTCTGTTCACAGTGAAAAAAAAGACTTTTTGACATTTCATTTCTCTAATCTGCCGCCTCTCTGGCATGCTTTAGTAATCAAGGCCTGAACACATTCATTTCCACAATGCTCGAGAGTTATTACTCGAGCTGCGGAATGAGGCATTCAGAGTATTCTAAATAAATTGCCCAACTTTTCATGCAACACTAACGTTATGGTCTCACGGAGGGGCCGTAATTATACAATGTCTCATGTACCAAATTATTTTCCCTCTCTGTCTGTTCCTCAGGAGATGATGATAGCTGATCTGTTCTGGCAAGCTGAGACAGCAGCATGGGAGGGATCATTCACACCCGAGGGAGGTGCAGGAACTAGTTTTCGACTGACCTGGTATTCTTGGGATGGTGATCTGCCTGCTACTGCTGCCTTCCCCTCCCTCTCCGAATGGTTTGATCTGGATGATGTACTCCTCGTCAGTAGGCAGGGAGAGCTCTACTGATGTGGTGTTAGTCTCCATAACATTAGGGCGACTGTGCCGGTTCTTCTTGTATAGCACCTGAGGACGGATTGTGCAAGTGAAACCAAAATTCAGGCAGAGAAGCCATGGCAACAGACACTATTATCTGACACAACCATGTGACCAGGTCCTTACTTTGTACCCGGTGACCTCCGACTCATTCTCCAGAGCTTTGACCTGCTCCCAGTTCAATATAATCTTGGAGTTTGATGTGTTCCACATCACTTTGACCGGTGGCTGGCTGGGCGCTGAGGAGAGAGACACACATTATTCACATCAAACAAAAACTGAATGCTGGCAGAGAGCAACCAGTAGTCATAATTAGATCTAATAACTTACGTGGTTTTTTGGTCGTGACATTGACAGTGGTGCTGGAAGGTCCCGTTCCAGCAGTGTTGTATGCCCTCACAGAGATGTAATACGTGGTGCTGCCTTTCAACCCACGGATAATAGTAGATGTTTGATTTCCTACAGTCCTCTGCACGTTGGCTGTGTCCTCCCTTTCACTTCTACTCCAGTACCTCAGCTGAAAACCGACAGGGCAGAACCACGGACATGAATGCAGAAACACGACAGACACTTTAAAAGCCTTCTGTTATACCCTGTCAATGAACTGAAAACTGAAAACTGGATGGCAGCGCACTGCTACTGTAAATTGCTCTGAAAACATCCTTTGGCAGTGTGTCACCTCATGGTTCCCTCACCTTTTGCTCACCGTGAACTATGTATTTCAGTTCTGCTTGCCAATGTGTGGCATGGTGTACATTATGTGGTAAAAGCTGAAGTCAAATATGGAAAAAAAAGAAAGAAAGAACAAGAATCCTCAAAAATCCCCAGCCATCAACATCCACTGATAACAGATTTTCTTTGTCACCAGGGTGTCAGCACTGAAATAGCTGGCACGCTTGACAGCACAAATATAATTTGTCTTTTCTCACAGGAATGGCTTGCTCAGACCTTGCTCCTCTGTTGACTTTGAGTGGTCAACAATTTATAATTCTGGCACTTTATGCAATTCATGTATGAAAATAAGGCTTTTGTTTATATATTGAATTTCAATAATGAACATAATTAAAATGACATGAAGTAACTGCGCACAAAGCCAGTGTCTGAGACTACTTTGTTGTGCGGATTAGAGGCTAAACGTTGTATCCCTTGGTGTATTGCATCAGTACGCTAATCAGGGTGGTTACAGTACTTAGGTAAGCAACAAGAGAAACAACTAAACCCACAGGCATGGGACTAGGCTGGACCATTACGCATGCAGCAAGCTATTATCTCCTATGCCCAAGGTGCATGAGCCTGAAACACTCATCAATAATAGAACAGAACAAGATTCAACAGCATTAGTTGCCATGTGCATGTGCATGCACGCGCGAAAACACACACACGTACACACACACTTGCCTCCGCACGAGAAGAAGTAAACACAAACAAGGTATTTCATTGTAGCTCACCTCATAGCCCAGAACTCGTCTCTTGCTTGCATTCCAGGGCAGAGCTTTCCACGAAACTTCAATCTCAGATGCAGACAGGCTCTTGGCACGAATCCTGGTGGGCGCCCGGCCAGGTTCTGGAGTTAATGTATTAAGACTCAAAATGATTTTATAAGTAATACTGAGCACTGAGGACCATCAGTGCTGCATCAAAATAATTTATGTCCTCGAAACAACAGAGGAGGGGATGTATGACGGGTGGAGGGTGTTCGCAAAAACTGGTAGAAGTACATGGACCAAGATCAGAGTTGTGACTGCTAGTAAATCTAGTCATGTATGCACACTTCAGCTGTAGAATACAACATCTGCATGATGTTATGTGTATGGCATGATATTACGCTCACCCTCCTCTGCTGAGTAGATGGTGGTAATCGGTCCAAAAGGGCCCTCCCCCTCATTGTTGTAAACCCCGACCTTCACATGGAAAGGCGAGAAGGGCTGAATGCTCTCGTTTTTGAAGACGTATCTGGAGGCTTCGGCAGAGGGGACGGCAGCCTGCATCCAGCCCGTGGCACCGTGGGGTCTAAAAGCCACAACATAGCCGAACCCCGGGCCGTTCTGCAGCTCCTCTGGAACAGGCTGCAGGAAAACACAGACACCAGTGACCGAAAATAATCTTTGGCCTCACCTGTCAGAGCATGATTATTATCATGATTATGTTTTTTGTATAGGGACAATAAGTAGGTGTTAACCGAAAACATGTTCACTCACTTATACAGTTGATGAATGTTATAATTAATCAAGTAGTGCAACAAAGTTTCTGAACAGCTCAAGCCCAAATACAACCAAGACTTTCAAATGTTTTGTGTGATAAATAATTACTGGCCAGTGTGGTGGGTGACCCCCTTTTGATTTGTTTAACCAAAGACAAATTTGACTTTAAACACAGCTACCGCTAAGAGCATAGCACACCATGCATTTATAGCTGCTGACGTCAATCCTATAAACCAACTATCAGATATCAGCAACCGTCAAAGCAGAAATGTCCAACAAACATTTCCCCTTTTTGTTTGAACACTACTTCAAGCCATTAAAATGCTCCCTCACTGCCGCTATGTCAAATGAAGAAAATGCCCGAGGCATCTAGAGGAGTTGAGGCAAAATGAGAGCTTTGTTAAGAAGTTAGACTTTAATTGAACTCTTGCATATTGAAACATCAACATTCATTCAGTGGAAACTTTCACAGCAGGAGCTGATGATTTCAAGCAGCCAGAATAAATAGAAGCTTTTGGCACAGAATTGATAACCGCGGGCTTTGTAGACAGACAGACAGAAAGAAAGAAAGAAAGGGGGATGAAAAAGGAAAGATTGGAAAATAATCTTTGAAAAAGTTGGTTAGGACTTTGAAGGAACCTTTCTGTTTAATTATCTTATTGAAACCTCAAAGGCATTTTTCTCTCCCCCAGGGTGACAGCAGCAGTTATTGC
>OMLB01057265.1:4367-15509 GCA_900302555.1 Myripristis jacobus
TCTCGTATAGGTCATGCAAAGGTTTTTCTTTTTTTCTTATATTCTCTGTATTGAGCCACTTTGTTCATCTCATTACTTGTGCTTGATTTTTATAAAGACGTATATTTATGTTGATAGGTATGTTTTGTGTAGTTGTGTAATTATTCTGCAAATACAACAGAAAATATGATATCTGAGTTGGGTTACAGCACTGTTTTCGTGAAAATAAAGTGTGGAGCCTATGTCATACTTACTAAATGCAGTTCATTTATGTTTTGAAGCAATTATTTTTTATTTATAAAGGCAGATTATTTATTATGCGTTCACGTTACCGTTTCTGTTTTGACCACTAGATGTCAGTGTTTCACAAGTCTTTCTATTATGAGTAGTTGAGAGCCTTACTTTCAAGTGCCAGAAATTATATAGCATATTTCAATGAAAAAAAATTGTCAATTTAGTGTTCTTTAAATATAAAATAAGCAACATAGTACCAATCACATAAAATAAAAGTTTTATGCGCAGTCACTCCCGTGTAGTGTTTAAAACGACTGTGCAGGCATTATTACGGACAGCCAAGTTTCCGGAAGAGCAACTGGTGCGAGTTTGATGGACAAGGAAGAGATATTTGTTTAGTCTTGAAAACAGTCACCTAATTTTCTTAACTCTAAGTGTCCGGTTGTTTTTAAACCCTTTAAACATGCCTTTATTCGCCCCGAATCCATTTGACCAAGATGTCGGTAGGTGAACCGTTTCCTTCCGTTGGGTTTCATTTGTAAAAGAGCTAACGTTTGTAATCAGCTAGTCAGACTTCGGGTTAGCTTAGCTTAGCTCGGTAGCGACGTCTTGCATAGCTCTGACGTGTTTTTTTTGGTCAACAATATGTAATGATCAGCCTGGCTGGTATGATTCAGCTGTCTGGCACCTGGTTAGCTTCACGAACCGCTAGCTGCCTGCCTTTTACATCAAATATTTCTAACTCCATGCAGTGTTTTTTCCCCCCGCTAGCTTACACGAACTTTGTTTAGAGTAACGGCAGCTAGCAAACACACTGAGCTGACCTCAACCCTCATTAACAAGGTTTTATCCAGTCCAGGAAATCATTCTAACAACAGTTTTCACCCGAGTTTATGAATCAGATACTTTATGCGTCAAGTTGACTCCTGACTCCACTTTTACTTCTTTAATAATCACGACAAATCCTCAATAAAATCTAAAAATCTAAAAAAAAATCTAAAATTATATTACCTCGGTCAGCTGATTCAAAGTATGTATTGCACTTGTTTCTATACCCGTAATTAACTCCACCTATAGTGTGGCTAAGATCAGACTCTTTCTGTCAATGTTATTTTTTTTACATTTAATATGATTTTTTTTACGCCATTCAAGCCTCTTATATTATGTTGTCTTGAGTTTGTGCCACCTACTGAAGGCTAATAATGTATGTTTAATAAGATGAGTACATCACCAGGTTGCATGTCATGGGTACTGTCTTAATAACTGTATACTTTAGTGAAGTAATTCTCTCATCTACCTAAACCGCTGTTTAAATAAAGCATAACCTGTCTCACTCATCTTATACATTGAGGTTCTCTTGGGAGTCATGTTTTTTCCCCTCCCACATGTCATATGAACTGACTGGCTTTCTCACTGCTACAGGTGTGATTATGTTAGGTGAGGGCCTTAAAGCAGAGGGAAGTTTTTGGATGATTTATAAGTGGCATGTTGTAGTTCCTCAGTGGCGTCCAGAACACCTAAGACTAGTGTGTGTAAAATAAGATATTTCTTATGTTATATACAGCTGGAAAAGCCTGCGGTCAGAGAAACACCGATGCAAGCAAAATGGTTAGAGGACATTGAAAATATAAGATCATGTAATTTCATGTTTTTCCCATGAAATACGATGCCCAAAAAAAACAATGTTAATCATGTACTTAGAGGCGTTGAATGGAGTCACATTTACTGCAAAGATAATAGGAGGGTCAATCAGCATTATATTGTTTTCATTCAGGGGCTTTTAAACTTCTGATATTGCTGGTCTGCATTTTACTCTGTTTGCTCAGTTAACTGTGTTTGTGGATGTGTGACTGTCCTGTAGTCATCACTGTGGGATCGTTTTAAAATTTAATGCAAATCTCCCCAGTCGCTGCGCTCATCACTTCCTGGAACACCGTGAACTTTGCGTCAGGACAGTATGTGGGGCAGTAATGGCCAAACAATGGTGTGTTGTCTTGTGGCTGTCTGTCAGGATGATATGAAGCGCCACAGCGGGGATTATTGTGGGGTGGAAGAGAAGGGGACTTCCTGCTGCTCACATGAACCATTTTCCATAGCTCCTACAGAGAAACAGCATTATTTATGACTTGCTAATGGCTCCACAGCTGCTCTGAAATAATCCGGGGTATTCTAGAGAAAATCCCGTCTTCGCTCTCCGAGAATGTGACCTTGATTCAGGCTGTAGACGGATCCCGGGTAGCATTAGTCTTCCCTCCTCCTAGAAGGAAATCTATTGTGTTATTTCAGGTTGTCACACCATGGTATACAGTCCAAAGTTGTTGTTGTCAAAGACAGGGGACATGATGCCAAAGAAAATGTTGTCTCATTGGACCATATGTGTCCCCATTTGACATACTTCCAGAGAAGGCAACCAATGAAAACAACACAGCAGATGACTGGGGCCTCATCATGGACATCTGCGACAGGGTTGGAACGACACCCAACGGGTAAGATGCAGGAACGACGCATTCTGTCTCAATAATAGCGACGTTATTCAGTCACACCAACACACCATCTTCATCCTGCCAAAGCTTGTTGGCTATGTCCAGCTCACGCTTTACATTCGAGCAGCGTCGGGGGTCTGGAGAGCTCCTTATTATCCCAATACTGTACATTTGTCTGACAGTTTGCAATTAAGATTAGTCCACACCTGTTTGTATGTTTGTATGTCATTCTTTTTGCGATGCGTAGCTCTTAGGGACATAATGTACACTGTTTAAGCTGCACAGAGCCTCCAGCATAGAGGAAATCCAGTGTGTGTTTGACAAAAGTCACACAAGCATCAAGCAGCTGGAGTTCTGGTCACCTGTATATCCAAGAAGGAGCTCCATCAGGACTAATTACTGTATTGGCCAAGTCGATGCATGCATAAAATATTTTGTTGAGTGATTAGTAGTTACAACAACATTGTACTACCACAGCACCGTGGTTTTTAAAAGCCAGGGTGGTTTTATTGTCTCCAGTCATGTATAAACCCTCCACCTGTCCACCCAAGCACTTAGAGAGTGCTAACACATTTTTTATATTCTGTTGTTTGACAGAGCAAAGGACTGCCTTCGATCCATCATGAAGAGAGTCAACCACAAAGTGCCTCACGTTGCCCTGCAGGCCCTCACTGTGAGTTTCTTCCTGTGGTGCCATCATATAAAATGCAACACACTTCATTTCTGACTGATTTTCTGTCTTTCGTTGCAGTAATGCAGCATTTCTGTATTTACAGCTTGTTAGTCATCCTCGGTCGCCCAGTATCCTCCTCATTTTTTTTGAGTACAGTCATTCTCTAGTTCAATTTCAAAAGAAATGGCACTCATTTAGGAAGAAATAGGAACTGTGGACCCATGAGTCCAATCAGCATCATCAAGCTGTTTACCTGGAGCTGCTTCACAGATTGGGAGACGAATGACTAAAAGTCAAATTTATTTTTATAGTCCTCAATAAAACCGGTTCACCTCAAAGTGTTTCTCAGAACAACAAAAACAAATTCGGATGAAATGAAACGGATAAAAATGACTTCAAAATTTCATAAGGAGAGTGCTTTTATTTGTGTTTGTGTTTGTGTTGCATTACCTAAAATAATTATATAAAAAAAACAGCATATGGACAGCCTCAGTCCTATAACTGTAGCAAATGTCTACAGTTGGTGTTTAAAATAGATATGACTAGAACTTACAAGGAAAAGGCAATTTATTTATAAACCCCCCCCATGACAAACATGTCTCAAAAGCCGAAGAATCAACCTATCCAGATCTAGTCGATCAATAAACAATCCTAGGACAGGTTGATGAAACACAAGGAGGCAAAACAAAGAATAAGACAGACTTGCAAATTCTAGTAAGACATCTAGGACATCCCAGCAGGAGGGTTCCCAGGAAAACCTCACTCTTACAACGTTTTCCTTGAACAGAAAAAGCAACACAAACCCCAGGAGATTCGGGGTGAGGCAAACCCTACCGTCTTATTTAAAGGGCAGCAGTAAATGCCCAGTAGTGAAACTGAGCTGTCACTGAGCTGATATTCCTCTTTAAAGCCATAAAGGAAGATAGAGGAGCTCAAACTGTGGGTGGATATTTGAGAGACAAGCAACACGGGAATTCTTCCTCCGACTGAGTCACCATGAGCAAACTCTGTCACATGGCCAGCTCTATTTTTAGGCCTCCCTTCTCTCTCATTCAGACAGTTAAAACCCTATTGTCATAAAACCATTCATAATTGTAAAACCCTCACCTCCTATTAATATGTGCATTAATTATTCAGTGGCAGAAGCAGCACATTGAAAAATGTTCTTCCCTGGCTGAGGCACATTCTGTCCAAGATAGCTGCTCTGTCCTGTGGCTTGTAGATGTTGAATTGATGGTTTTGGTGATAACATGTTAGATTTTTAACGCCATTTTTTTCCCATTTGTGTCCTCTCCTCATACAGTTGCTGGGTGCCTGTGTGTCAAACAGTGGCAAAATATTTCATTTAGAAATCTGCTCTCGGGAGTTTGCTAATGAAGCACGGAGTGTGCTAAGCAGGGTGAGTGAAGTTTCTTTTTCTGTTTTTTTTGGTTCAAACATCTGTCATTACTATTTTTTATTTATTATTATTATTTATATTTTATGTTGGCTTTCATTCAAGTATCACATACCCTCACACTTTCAGGCATTAGTTGGGTTAACTAAATTGTTATTTTTCACAGATGGAGTCATATCAAATATTCTTACAGCTAAGGCAGGAATGGGCAAGGAAAATGGGGAAAAACTTGGTTAACAGTGGGTGGGAGTATACAAAACAGAGAACATGGGAATCATGTGATGCTCAAAAACACAAAAATGTTTTATTTGATTGTATTAGTGGTCAAAACTGAATAGCACTCCAAAGCAAAAAAAAAAAAGTGATGCAATAAGCAGGCTCGATGATGCAGCTCCAACGTTGCAACACATTTTTGCTGGCTGATGAAGAGTGCCAAGCTGGAAATTTGTCATAAGATCAGTTATTGTGTCATTTATTTGCTTTGAAGTGCTGTTCAGTTTTGAGCACTAATACTAGCAAACAAAACCTTTGTTTTTGAGCGTTATGCGGTTTCCATCTTCTCTTTCATGAAAAGGCAGAAGTCAGGGAATTTCACAAATTCTTGGGATAAATCATGGGATAACGTTGAATTTTGTCAGACTCAGTTAAAAAAAAAAAAAAAATCAGCACTAGATATTCACCAAATGTAACATTTATCTTACATCTAGTTCACGTTATGCTCACCTCCCCAGCGGAGTAAAACGGAATAATAACATTAACAAGAGCTCTGAGTCTGAAATGTGTTTTAAATTTTTAGTCAAAGAAAGAAGCGATGTGTCACGTTTACATAGGTCATGGACATTCATTTCAGGCATGGAAAGTCATGGAAATGTCACAGAACTTTACATTTAAGAGAGTGGGAACCCTGGCCATAGTGTGCTGAAAGTCTGCAGGGCTTTATTCCAGTCAAAAGCTGCATCAGGTAATTTCACTGATCACTGCCTCCAGTCTGGATTAATGAGATTTTCTGATTTAGTCTTTGGCTGAATGAAAGACCTGCATACTGCCAGCACCACATGGCACATGGTTGCCTACCATCGAGTCTTGTTTTAGATCTACGCACACTTTACGGAGGGCTTGTTAATGAGCCTGTTTCTGACCCAAGCACTAGACTTAGGACAGGAAAACACATGGCTGTTGGATGTCCTCCGCAGGCCCACCCTAAAGTGTGTGAGAAGCTGAAGGCTCTGATGGTGGAGTGGGCCGAAGACTTCCAGAAGGATCCGCAGCTCAGTCTCATCAGCGCCACCATCAAGTCTCTGAAAGACGATGGCATCAGCTTCCCGTCCACGGTCTCACAGGTATGTTGGCACCAGAGAAGGAAGTTAGCTTCCCTGTCTGCAGGCCACGGTGTCACGGTGTCTGGTACTGTAAATCCCCAAATTTCCCAGACGCAGGAAGCTGAGAATCACTGTCCGTTCTGCCGTCCTGCTGCACTGTGTAGGCTTTTTTCACGTCTGTGACACTGCACGCCCTTGTTTTATAATGCAATAGGAACTCAAATGATGGCTGGTCGTCTGCCAAAGCGGCTGGTAGCGCAGACAAAGTTGCAAGCCACAAATGAAGCGGCATTTTGCTTGTTGCTGGTGTTAAGCTTTGCCACAGCCTAACATTTTGCATTCTCTGTCATTGCATCCTTTTACTTAATGTGTGGTAATATCCTTCAAATCTAATCTGTTTGGTTGACTGTTATCAGTGCTGCAGCCCGGCCATTTCTCTCCTCTCTTTCACACTCCGTTTTCCTGATGTTTGCTTTGCTCTGGTCACGGCTCCAGCCCACAGTAACCAAATAAGCATGTGTGTATGCTCTGGCTGAGCCCCAGGCTAGCATTATGGTTGCGATTTTTATTGCACACCAGCCATGTTTTCCCAACATAAAGGTCGAGGCTGGGTGGAGCTCGTATGTCTGTATTTTGTAAGGGGAGAGCTAACAATGGAATTTCCTGTCGCATATTTCATGTAATTCTCTGGACATGTCTGTGTACATAAAAGGATCAGGACCTATGGCATTATTGTACTGAAGAGAGCAGTTTCCTAGTTGCTCTCTATTCTCTGTTTGGTAGCTTTACACTCTAATGTGTTATGTAACGGTGTCTTATGTATGTCAAGTGCTGCTATGGACTTTGCTCAGGCGAAACAACAGCAGCTGACCTACATCTGTCGTCACAGCTTCCCTCCACTCACTTTTTTTCTGCAGGTTGTAAATGGTGTCCGGTTGACACTTCATTTTTTTTTTAAAATTATAATTAATATAACACAAAAAATAAACATTTCCTGCATTTTGGCCACAACTTAAAAGAGAAATTAACAAAAATGAAGAAAATATACAACTAATGCACCACAATTTGTGACTAGTGGGTTTCATGAAACTGCACGAGTGATCAATTTGTTGCATGCATTCTAACTTTAGAACACAGTTTTATTAGTATTACTACAATTACTATTCATCACCTTGGAAGTGAAAAAGAAACTAATCGAGTCTCTCAAGGGTGTAACAGTGCACCACGATATTTCCTGATGCAAAAAAAGTGGTGATGTGCATTGTCAGGTGTCGCGACGCACATTGTGGAGGCCTTCACTGAGTTTAATAAACCATCTAACAAAACACACAGATGGCAAAACAGTACAAATTGCAAGTTGCACTAACAGGTGCAAGCCCTGATCAATACTTGGGGAGAATAAAGTATCTATCTTGACTGCCTGCTGTGAACAGTTTTAACAAACAACGTACTAATAACCCGAGTGCCACCACTGTCCTGGGGCAGCGAGCAAGACATGATGGGAGAGTGGACTCAGATGCAGCAGCCAGCCCTTGCTCGAGAAAAACTCTGTAAACAGTGTCAGAGGCTGATAAATCTTACAACTAGAAGAGCTTTGATATGATTGACTTGGCTTTTAATTTACGTTTTATAGTCTTCAAATAGAGTAAGACAACAAAAAGTTAAAATCTGGAGCGCCTGGAGATTGAGCATGGCTGTCCTCATGATTTTGCATGGTGTGTTTCTTTTCTTTTTTTTTTTTTTAGTTTAGATATGGTAAAACTGCTATAACACATCTTGTTTACAGTTTTCTACCATCGGCATTTCCTGTTAGAGTGCTATTAATTGCATTACCTCAAGGTATAGTGCCTGATATAAACCACAGGTGGCACAGCAGTCACAATTACCACATTTCCAATGTGGTCACTCACCGTCTGTCTCTCTGCCTTCATGTGCCCACACACACAGAAACAGCCTTATCTTTGTGTTTTGCTCTCAGGGGTCCAGCGCAAAGACCAACACTCCTGCCACGAGCAAAGTGACTGATGAAGATGACCTGGCCAAAGGTAGGGTGAGATGGCATCATGCAGCATGCTGCCACACTGTTGACTTTATAATCATTGATCTGCCCCATCCTTCCTGTATCACTCTCTGTTGCACCTGTTTTGCAACTACATGTTTGACACCTAGAAAAACATCTTCCTCTCTTATTTTGACGCTCTTCTTTGCCGTCTCTCTTCTTCCTGTTTTTCCTTCCTCCCCTCCATCTCCTCTCTTGTCCTTGTTCCTTGCCCGTCCACACCTCCTCCTCCTCATGTCCATTTTCCACTCCCACCCTCCTCAAAGCCATTGAGCTGTCCTTACAGGAGCAGAAGCAGCAGGTAGAGACCCGGCCCCTCGCCACGACCTCCGACTTCAGCAACTCCACCAACGGCGGCGTGGCTAAGGAGGTCCAGAAAGTGCGCGCGCTCTACGACTTTGAAGCGGCCGAGGATAATGAGCTGACTTTCAAAGCCGGAGAGCTTATTCTGGTTTTGGATGACAGGTAACGTGTCGCGCTGCACCTGTGTGAACCAGAGCTGCTGTTGCCTCAGTGTCATGGTTTCAAGCGACTCTGTGGCATTGTGCAGCCTCGCCAGCATCAAGTCGCTCAAAGCAGTGACATGTTCAGATGAAGCATCCGCAGTTTTTGTTCACTCTCCCACAACCTCACGTGCACACACATGCAAAACATACATGCACATGTATTAAATTGCATTATACTATTCATTAACAACTTGAAAGGAAGACATTTCAATTTTAAATTTAATTTTTTAAAGGACATTTAAATTTTAATATTTCTGCATCACATCTTTTTGTTCATTATGTCCAGTCCACTGGTCAGTTCAGAGATGTAGGTAAATAAGTAGCTTATTTATAGTTGAATGAGTTTTTAGCAAAGCATTAATTTATGGTTTTGTTGCCTTGTCATATATATATATATATAGTTTTGTACTGTTTGCCTCACTTGTGCTATGAATTAAATAAATGGGGTTTAGGTAGGTTTAACTAGGTTTAATATTGTGTTTTGTGTGCAGTGACCCAAACTGGTGGAAAGGAGAGAACCACAGAGGAGTGGGACTCTTCCCCTCCAACTTTGTTACAACCAACCTGAATGCCGAGCCAGAGGCTGGTGAGTCTTTTATCGAATCAGAGAGAAAATGTAGATGCTTACATTGTGGCTTTCCCAGCCAATTTGATCCTTGTTGACTTAAGAAGCCATGCCAGCTCTGCAATGTTCTTTCTGCCCATAGACTTAAAATGGGGCAAATTAGTTTCAGAGCTGCTGATTTAAGTGAGCCTCTCCTTCCACAGTGGCTTATGTTGAAAAGGCAGCCAGCTCCGAAGAGACGAGCCTTGAATCTAAAGTGGAGCCCGAGCCTGTCTTCATTGATGAGGTACTGCGTACACATAGCCCCGAGTGCAAACCCCAGGATAATTGTCTGCTAAAACTGTAAATGATTGCACTTTAGCCTCAATATCAGGCCAGTATCCGTATTGGAAGATAATGAGTTTTTCTTTTGTCTTATGTGTTTGCTGCTGCGCTAAGAGATCCAGTCACTGTCCAGTGGTCTCACTTTGTGGCTGCTGATCATAACTGTCCTCGTTAGCCTGAACTATACAAACATTGCTGCGCTGCCTATGTAATGAAGCCTGCTCTGTATGCTAATGAGCAAACCCAAATCCCTGTTCGATCCACCCACCCACTCACCCAAACCTCCCTCCACTTTGTTTCTGCAGGGGAAGATGGACAAAACGCTGGCACTGCTGCAGAACGCAGACCCTGCCGACGCAGCGCCTGACTCCCCGGAGCTGGTCCAACTGGAGGGTATAAACTTTACTGCTGGTGTAAATCTGCTGGAGCTGCAGTCAGTCTGAGCAGCTCCGCTTCGCTCTTAACTCTGTGTCTGTCTCCCTCCTCAACTGTAAATGTCTCTGATTAAACAGGTGCGTGTGAGCAGATGAACCCAATGATTGATGAGAAGCTAGAGGAGATTGACAGGTAAATATGTTTATAAATGAAGAAACCGGAGTTAGGCAAACTGCTCTTGATAATGGGAATCATAGCGAGGTCTGGCTCACTGTTGAATCAGGTTGTTTAACTCCTTAAGCTTTGTTTACCCTTGACAGCGACTGCCTCGATTTTAGCCAGGATTCACAAACAGGGCACGTCTGGGCACATTTGCAAATGTCTGCAGATTTTTTTGGGCAGTCAGAGGAGATAGTTTGTGCTGAAAATCAGAAAGTGTACAAGAGGCTCAGACCCCAGTCTCCTTCCTCTCAATCTAACTTGAAGTGAATTGGAGCTGCTGCAATCACATCAGACATGTTTGGTATTTAGAAATGTGGGTGTAAAAATCAGTAGGAGTGTGATATACCCTGTCTTTTCATAATCTGGTAGGATTTGAGAAATTGTGTCTTCCCAGTATTTAGGATCACGTGCAGCCTCAGGTCCTCAGTTCAGGGCTGTCCTTGCTACTCTGAAGTTTAGGATCAGGACTGACATTGACTGGATCAGGTGGCAAAATCTACAGGCCTCTTAGACAGTGTTTTGTCTCTGTCTGTGTGTCAGGAAGCACTCAGAGCTGTCAGAGTTGAACGTGAAGGTCCTGGAGGCTCTGGAGCTGTACAACAAGCTGATGAACGAGGCTCCATACTACTCTGCCTACTCCAAGATGCAGCCGCAGCACTACGCACCGTCTGGCTCTGCTGTGGCCATGCAGGTTAGACGAATGCACTAACATTATGCTCTACGCTGCTCTACCAAATATCCATCTCAAGTAATTTAATCGTATGTCACATCCTCTTTTAAAAGATGGAAACTGACTTACATTAAGTTTGCAAGCAGCAAAGCCTCTGAACACATGTAATGATCTAAAATATTAGATTTGATTCCTTAATACAAGACCACATCATTGAAGAGGAGCCAGTGTTTTTCCCTGGCCTATAAAGAGTGATGACTCAATTTTTCAGACATAATTGATGCATTAGAACAGAGGTTCAGTCTCGGTGCAGAACATCGAGGCTGGAGGTGTTCTG
>OMLB01057266.1:0-16168 GCA_900302555.1 Myripristis jacobus
TGGAGAGGGAGAGAGGATGGGATAAGAGAGGAGGAGGAAAGGACAGTGATAGAGGGAGGAGGAGGAGGAGGAGGAGAGGGCAGGCCGGGTGCTTCAGGTCATGATCAGATCGTCTTTTTCTCTGGTGCTCGGCTGCAGAGTGCAGCTGTGAGAGCGGCCGCTAGCAGAGAGAGCAGAGCGGCCGAGGAGTGTTACATCACTCTCGTTGCTATGCGACTGTCTGATTAGTGTTAGCTAGCCGACTCGATGGAGCAGAGAGGCTAACGCTGTCGTAAATAAAAATGGACAAGAGAAAGTTACACTGCAAAAAAACAAAAACAAAAAACCTCTAAGTCTCATAGTCAGCGTTAAAATCTTGTTTTTCTTCAAACAAGTGAAAAAATGTGCCAGTGGGATGAGATAATCCCACTTGTTTCCAGTGCAGTTGCACTTTTTTGAGGAATTTCTCTGGGAACAGTCTGGACCTGCTGAGACGAGGCAGAGGAGGCAGATCAGCCTCTAGGATCAGCAGAATGGCACTTGTCTGGAAACAAGTTGGTTATCATTGGAAACAAGTGGGATTATCTCATCCCACTGACAGATTTTTTCACTCGCTTCATGCAGCCAACTAACTTGGCAGCACTGAGGTTTTTGCAGTGCTGACTGCGCTGCTCGCTGTGGAAGAGGAGGATGAGGATGAGGAAGAGGCTGCTCGCTGTGGAAGAGGAGGATGAGGAATAGGATGAGGAAGAGGATGAGGAAGAGGCTGCCCGCTGCCCTCCAGGCACTGCTCGGCCTTCCTGTCTGATGCTGACAAATGCGCCGCGCCGCCACAGTTCAGATAGTTTAAATGCGAGTCGCATAGTTTGGAGGAGATGTGCTCTCGCTGCGTCCAAACCATTGAAGATAAGTGAAAACAGGCGCGGGCCCGTTCACAAAGAGCATCTTATATACGCTCCCAGACATATTTATGCAGACACTGATTCAGAGGCAGCGCCGCAAGCAAATTCCTTTTTAGTGGAGTTAAGCTCAGTGGGCGGAGCCAAGAAACCTCAGTTTTAATGGCTGAGTAACACTAACGGGCTGATGTGCCTTCGTGTGCCTCGTTTCAACACATTTATTCTTCTGTCTCGACTAGAGTTTCAGAATACAGTTAGTTTACACTTTACACACATGAAAATGCGCCATTATCATGTAACTTACATCAGCTTGATTCTAATTTACTGTATAATGTATAGGTCTTCTGGGTAATTATGCCGTTAAAACCTAAACTAGCTCTTAAAACGGCGGATAAACTTTATTAGACAAATAAAAAAGGTGGGCAGACTGAGGTTAAGTGGGTTCAGCCTCCTCTGCATCCACTGCAGAGCCGAGGAGGGCCGGAGGAGAGTCGGGTTTCTGTCTGCACAAGGCAGCCCGGCCGGCTGTGCTGGAGTGGTCTGAGCGCTGACTGAGAGGCCATAACAACATCCACATGACGTGTAAAGCGGAGAGTGAGCTCTGACTGCAGCCCCTCTGTGGGCTTCACACGGCGTGGAGCATCTGACAGGAGACAGGCTGGGAGTCTGAGGAGTCTCACAGCAAATGCAGCACGAGATCAGATGACACTGTTTGATACAAGTTCCCTCTGCTCTTGATGAAATTAAAACAATGGAAAGTAGGTAACTTAACCAAAACAACATTATAACACTTTTACCGACGATATCATCTCTTCTTCTCCAAAATGGATACACAGTGTGGAAATGGACCGTTAAATTAAAGAAATGCTGATTCAGTATTTCATTTGGCAAAGTTAGATCCCTGTGTGCTTCATGCATAAACAGTCACAGCACAGGAAATAACTGTATAACATCTGGAAACATCAGGAGAGGAAATAATCCTGTCATAGAAAATGAAACTGAAACTGGCACCCTGAGACGTATGGCATGTTGCAGTGTTTGTGTGATGACGGGCTTGACGAGGGAGAGCCGGCCGGGTTCACAGAGCCCACGAGTCACGCCGGAACTCCGTCGGCTCTGAGCTCCATTTGTGTCCCAGCGATGAGACGAGACCATTGGTCAGCGCTCAGCCAATCACATCAGGTCAACTGACTGTCAGGCAGCGCCGCAACCGCAGCAGCTTTTAGCCCGGCTCATTTGTTTTTGTTTGTGTTTTGATTTCTCGACACCGTCACATTTCCCAAGAACAGAAGAATTCACCACATTTCAACGTCCCGGCTCTTCACGGCCATGTTGGTTTCCCTGTCACCTGTCATCGTGAAGGAGTCATCTATCGACCAGCCAATCAGACGTCTCTCACAGGTTTCAGTCAGATGTACAGCTCCAGGTCATGAGGGCTGATCCAGGAAACCTGGACATTCACCCTGAGTCGCGTCTGGTTCTGCTCAGTGTGTCACACAGAAGATGCTGTGTGTTTTTACAGCGCTGACTGTCCTCAGCCTCCAGTCTGGCTAGCAGACTGAGAGAACAGCAGAGCTACGAGGTGCCTTGCCCTTGCGAGAAAGTGTGCCCCTGTAATAATAATCCTATTTTAATCTGCCTCCTGGGGTTATGTGTCCTGGATTATCAAATATGAAGAATGCTGCCAGGGAGGGAACCACCGAGACACAAAGAGCTAGTGTCACTTTAAAGAGACATAACACTGCAAAATGATGTGGACATCTACATGCAGAACAGCTGACCTCAAAAAGAGGAGAGGAAAAGGAATACGAGGAAAACAACAACAACAATACTTTGATCTCATCAGTGGATTAGACATTTGAATACATATGTTTAAGAAGGCAGTGGTTCAGAGGGGATGGTGTTCAGGCTGAAGTTGCCTCTTAAACTTGTGTGTTTGGGTGAAATGTGCCTTTACAGAGAAAGGCAGGCAGGGAGGAAATAGACACGGCTCTTTAGTTGACCTACAGCACGTCGATATGATCGCCCCGGGCACAAAGACACGTCTGTTTCCCAATGGGAAGGCTTTACTCTTATCTGCTGATTCCCAAACACACACACACGCGTGCACACACACACACACACACACACCAACATCCTTGAAATCCTTGAAGGAAAGTAAAGGAAGGAGGTTCAGGCATAACCAAAAGGTTGCAGGTTCAATGCCTGCAGCAGCCTCACTTCCTGCCGCCGTGTCCCTGAGCAGAGCCACAGACACGTGTCATCTGGATTAGAGCATCAGCATACTTAAAAAAACAAAAACGGTTTCTAATAAGTTTTGACCTGTTGGCAGCGCCCTTTAGTGCGAGTGAGTCATTTCTTCTTACAGAAACTACTGAGGACTAAAAGTTGAGCCGCCTCTCTCTCCCGACCGTGACAAGTGGCTGCTGGATTCACACAATAACCAACATAACATTTAAAATGTCACATCTTATTAGGTCAGCCCGCACATCTGTAATTGAGGTTTGTTTTTCAATTCATACGGAAATACCAGGTCACAGCCGCTTTAATGAGATGTCTCCTCCAGCAGAGGCTTTCCTGGCCGGAGCAGCAGCGGGACGCTCGCACGCCGGCGGGGAGGACGTCCTCTGTCTGCTGCGGGACGGGACGAGGTGTCATCCGGGATTTGAGTTTTCTCAACTTATTAGAGCGTTCTAGCTGTTCTAGTTTGCCTTTACCTGCTTGGTCATCATGTCCACATTAGTGCTAATAATAAGATCTGCATCGTCGTCGTAGCAATATTGCGGTATTTGGTCCAAAATATTGAGACTTGATTTTGTCGGCAGCGCCCAGCTCTTCAGTAAAGGAGTGCAATTTTCTGAACGTATGGCTGACACATTACTAACCAGTGTCTCTTGTGTTTCAATATCTCTTGAAAGCACAAACCGTCTTCCCTACAGTATCGCCACAGTACCAACAGGTATTCAGACGAAGTGGTAGTGTGGTATTTGACTGTGACTGATGGTGAGGTGGACAGGGAGCTGCTCGCTGCTGCTCACGAGAGACTTTGGGATTTTCCTCCTCCTTGTGTGAGCCGAGGAGAGCAAACCTGACACCAGAGTTTGATTTGGGACAAAAGCATGAACCTGCTCCAGTTTGATTAGTCAGACTGATTGCTCCTCTCAGTTTCAACTCCACTTGCTAATTTAGGCTTATGAGACAGCTGGATTTTCTTCTTGTTTTGTTTTTCATAACTTGTGAACACATCTTTGTCCCATCAGAGCAATTAGCTGATGTCAGCACTGCAAACATGAAACGCAGTACAACATGAAAGAACGACATCTTCCTCTCATATCCTCAGTTTACACAAACCTCTGCGTGTGCAGGTGTTGCACCGGCCTGGTCGCAGAGAAAACCAAATCTCCCTCTCAACAAGTCGTTCAGTCTCATATTCAGAGCTAAAATCCTGCGTCTCCTTCAAGCAGCTCTGCCTTTTCCTGCTGCTGATCAGCTGGTTCGTGGAAGTTTCTGGAATCAGGAGTCATCTTCTTGATCCCAGCGGGCTGATCTGCCTTATTCTGCCTTGTTTCAACACATTTATTCTTGTTCCCACAAAAAAATTGGAAACAGGTGGGATTATCTCACCACACTGGCAGATTTTTCTTTTCATTTGTTTAAATAAAACCAAGATTTCTGGACTGAATATGAGACTGGACGTCCTGTCAGGATGGCGAATGGGATTTTTTTCCCCCCGGTGTGCCTGTCAGTTTGAACACGCGACTGTACATTCATGTGTTGGTTCAGCATCTCTGCATGTGTTTGTGTGCATTGCAGCAGGTGTGTGTGTGTGTGTGTGTGTGTGTGATCGTGTGTTGCTATGCATGCGCGAGGCGTTGCATCCACAAACATCGGTTTGAATCTGATTAGCTTCAATAACAAACCGGCGAGCGGCATATTCCTCAACTGTTTCCCCCGGTGCCAAGGCGCTGACGAGGACCAGATTCCTCGGGCCGACGCTGAAATTAGATCAGGCCAATCTGGACAGAGTGTTTAGAGGCACACACACAAATGGACATGTGGAGAAAAGAGAGAGAGATAACGGCGGCAGGGAATCATCAGATTATGGAAATAATTAGTTGTCATGGATATCAGTCATCATTTGATGCGATTGGGTGGATTTATGCGGCTCGGGGAAGCCTTGGAGAGAGCAGAGCCAGGGAGGACCGTCCTGTGGCTCCAGGGACAAAACACAAACCCTCTCCTTCAGTGATCTCTGCCCAGGGCGGGGCGAGAAACACTGCTCCTTGAAGTTTACTAAGTCTAATTTGGGATAATCTGACCTTTACTGGCTTACGTTGGAGCAGAAAATATCAAGAAATAAAATAGCAATAATAATAAATTGTTACAAATATGAAAGAAAAACAGTGTTAAGGGGTTAAATCAGTGTTAAAGACAGGCAGTGAAATAGACCAATTTACTTTCTGGCATATGCAAAAAAACACACCCACACATGCATACTGTAGCTTTTTGTTTTGTTTTGGTTTCTCAGCTTTTCCTCTCTATTTTTTCTTTTTTTTTTTCTTTCAAATAATCTGCCCAGACTGTAGTAACTCCTTCTGCTTTCCCGTCCCTGACTTCCTGTTTCCTGTTTCCTGCTGCAGAGGAAGGCGAGTACTTCCTGAAGGTTTTGATTCCCAGCTACGCGGCGGGCTCTATCATCGGAAAGGGCGGTCAGACCATCGTCCAGCTGCAGAAAGAGACCGGAGCCACCATCAAACTGTCCAAATCCAAAGACTTCTACCCCGGTAAGGCAACCCATCTGCCGCCGCCGCTGCTGGATCCATGTTGAACGAGAGAAAAACACACGCACACACACACACACACACACACACACACACACACACACACCTCCCCTCTGATGCTCTGTGACTGTCAGAAACCATCAGTCTGCCATGTTAAGTGCAGTCATTTAGCAGTGAAGTGTCGTAATTTACTTTTTGTGGTGTGCCAGGTTTCCCTCTTGTTCGCCTCATCTACTCCTACTGCACTCAGTGATTTCCTACATTTCCCACAATGCCTTTTTGACATCCTAAAGGAAACTGGTTTGAGCTTGGCAGAGAGCAGTAACGATGACTTAGAGCTTTCCCCGTCGAGAAAAAGCGAGAGCCGCCCCTTCATCAAAACACGTCTTGTTGCTGCAATGCATTCTGGTCTACCGAGTCGGCAGATTTCTCGTCGTGTAACGGTTGAAAGAGGCTCTCGAAAAAAGCCGCCGAAACTTGACGTTTACTGTTGATGCTTTGCTGAAACATTTTCTGCAATTAAAGCTGAACTGCAGCCGACAGCGACGGACAGCCCAGGACTGCCAGAGCCGCTGCCAACAGCTGCTGTTAACAGGGCTGAGGTGTTTTAGAGTGGATTGTCCCTTTAACAACAGCTGCCAGACAAGTTTAAGTTTTAATGGTAACAGATAGATGGATGGATGGATGGATGGATGGATGGATGGATGGATGGATGAGTTAGTGGATGGACATTGAAACGGTGAGAACCAGTCTGATTTTTCTCAGCGTCTCCTACATTTGGTGGCCACTTTGTCCGGCAGCCTGGCTTGGGTTTGGGGATGACCCCCTCACTGAGGGGTGAGGCGGTGAGAGCGGCCGGCGAAGAGCGAGACCCAGCCGATCAAACAGTGTGTGTGTGTGTGACTCGCAGACGGAGGGATGAAGTGACGGCTGGACGGGTGGACAGATCAGTGCAAAGCTCTGGGAGGCATTAGGAAAGCATTTCATTAACCCAGACTCAATCTATCATTTATGCATGACGTTAAAACACACACACACACACACACACACACACACAGTTGTAAGTTGCCCAGGAGGGCAGTGGAGTGGCGCTGCAGTGTGTGGGTGCTGAGTGGCGTGCACGTGAGTTTCCCTCAGCAGCTGACTCGTGCACATTTACAGCCTCGTTTCAACACCGTTTCACAGATTTATGGACTTAGAGTGGCTGCCCCTGTCTTCTCCTTGTTGTCCCTGAGACTGTGTGTGTGTGTGTGCGTGTATGTGTGTGTGTGTGTGCATGTTTGTATGTGTGTTATGGCCCCAGACTTGCGCTGTCTGCATTCGTGACTCCTCAGGGACAGAGGGGGCCATGACTGGGCTCAGGTTGCACACACACACAGACACACACATATATACACACACATACACATATACACATATACACGCACACATACACACACACTTGCACACAGACAGTCCATCACAGATAGGGGATTACAGGATCAGAGGTGAAATTGTATTTGTCTAAACTCTTAATTCTACCCTTATGTGACATCTGGGCTGGTCTGTGTTTTTCTTTTGTGTGTGTGTGTGTGTGTGTGTGTGTGTGTGTGTCTTGCTGCGAGCCGGCCCCTTTCCCTTGATTAGGTTTTGATTGTTTGTGTGAGCAGGGGGAACAGCAGGTCAGCCGCCGTGTTAACACGCAGCGCGTCGACTCTGACTATACACACATGGAGGCGTTACACAATGACGCAGAGCTTTACCACACACACACACACACACACACACTTTAAACACACAGTCATGTTTGTAAAGGCTCGCCGCGTTTTCCATCTCAGCAACAAATGTAAATGTAAGACATGAAGCTGCGTGTTGGTGTGTGTGTGTGTGTGTGTGGGGTTTTATCTGCAGGCCGCTCTGCTCTCGTACACGAGCTGAAACACGTGGCAAAACTCTGTTGTCATGATTTAAGTGCCTTCATATGTTTTCAGTTTAGCTTGTGTAATGTTAACATGTGCATTTTTGGAGCGAGCTCTCCCGCCGTAGGCTTTGGGTCTCGATGTCGAGGGGGTTGCAGGATGATTTAGTATTTAAAAATACGTCTGTATGAGTCAAATGCATGGCTGTGCTGAGATGAAAGCCTTTTCACAGTGAAATAATACTTGTAGCCCCTGGCTTTCTTCAATAATGAATCAAGCAAAACAGCCTGAACTTGGGGTTTGAGTGTGCGGGTCCTCAGCGTTCCTCACGCTTTCACACGAGCGTCAAGGTGACACGGGCTGGAGCTGCTTTGTAGTAAAGGAGGCGCTGCACCAGACAATTGTGCTACCAATTAAAGTCTAAATGTGCCCGGTGTGCTCCCAGTGTTATGGTAGCGCCTGTGGAGTCTCTGATGTAATGGCTGCCTCTGAGCCAGGCACAGCGTGGGGCTTCTGCAGCTCTGTCAGAGACTTGTTGGACGCACGGCGTGTTGTTCTTAAATATGTTTCAGAGCCGCGGCGCAGAATTCACACACAGGACGAGGCTACTGAGGACCAAACCCTTACGGAAAGAAAATGTATTTACCAATATATTAAATGAAATATATGGTAATATATTAGAATATATTACATTTTATATATGGAATTACAATATACTGAAATATATTTTATATTTGAAAATGTCATGGAATAATATATTGGTGAAACATATATTAATGCAATATATTTATATATTGCATCAATATATTGTATTTCAATATATGGAATAATACATAATTAATTGCACATTTCAGATATTGCAATATGTTGCATATGAATATATATGTGTTTATATCCCGTAATATGTCATTTTATATTTATAAATATCCTCCATAATGTATTTAGATTTATATGTGATGAATACTAGGTAAATATATTTAAACATACATGATAACATGTATTAGAAATATATGTACAGATATATGCCATGCATAGTCCATGCATGGCTCATGGTTGTTTATTGGAAAATATGCAATGTTAAGAAGAATCCCAATATATTTTTTTTATATATTTTGTTGCGATATATATACATATATGGTATATGCATATATTGCAGTATATTTGAACATATAAAGACAAACTATTACATGTAAAAATATAGTGCCGTTTTTGGTCTTGATTGCAATATATTTTTTTTATGTATCAATATATAGACATGTATGGTCTATGCATATATTTCAATATATTGGAAAATATAAAGACTAGTTCCCATATATGGAAATGTATTATCTAATAGATCACATGATATTTTCCAATATACTGCAATATATTTCGTAAGGGCAGGTTTATACAGTTGGCATCTGTAAGATGAGGGTGGTACTCACACGGCGGCATAGAGACCTCCACAGCAAGAGTGGATGAACCCTCTGACTATGGTATGGAGAACATATGACACCAACTGATAGAGAAACAGACACAGAACAGATTTATGAATGAATCAACAAAATTGTGTGTGTGTGTGTGTGTGTGTGTGTGTGTGTGTACTATATTAGCAAGCATGAGAACTTTGTTTTGGTATGTGAATGTGTCCACACAGCTTGAATCTATTCTATTTTTTTTTTCTCTAACCTGTAGGGGCAGGTTGTCAATTAAGGAAATGATTCCAAAAGTGACCAATAGGAGATTGGTGAAGATGAAAGCTCTCATAGCATTGGTCAGCTTCTGGATCCTTCTGTCTCTCTTTGGGGGAGCTGATTGGCTGAAGGGGAACAAATGTCAAAGGTCAAAAGAAGCATTACGGCACAGGAAGAAAGCTGAACGTCACAGAGCAAGTGGGTTGTGAAGTCCACGACCTGAGGGAGTCCAAGCCGAGTCAAGACCTCAGTCAAGTCGTTTAATGAGCTGGCAGGATATTCCCAATATTTGGCACATGAGGAAGTCACATGAGTCAGCACATATGTAACACCAGACAAAGGGCGTTATGAATCTGAGTGAGGGGTTTAGGCTCACTACATCACGTCAGTCTTTTGAATGACTTCACCTTCATAAACATGCTCTCTGCAGCAGTTTGACTTGGACTTTATTTTGTTCTTGTGCTTTTCAAAGTGGTCAATGGACTTTGTAAACTGAGTGGCGAGCCAACATGCCAGTTATACAGTCATAATCTGTCATGTTTGTGTTTATAACACTTGTGCCCCAACTCTTATTTTGGAAGCTATGAAAGTGAATGGAGAGGTAGAAGCACAGTATTGTGGATTGGCAGCCCAAAGGACCACTTAATTAGGACATTTCATCATGGAGACTCTTGTAACGTCCAGGAAAACTACAGAACCGAGCTCTCTACCAAAGTAAGTAAGTAAGTAAGTAAGTAAGTAAAACTTAATTTATATAGCACCTTTTTTAACACAAGTTACAAAGTTTAGTTTTATTTTAAATATCTTTCCCCATTCAAAAGCAATAAATATCTGATGTGTCGTCTAGAATATGAACGCAGAACAATGCCAGACTCTATACACAGAAGACTTTGTTTTCCTACCTCTTCTCTACATGTGTTGCAGCGTTCTCATCCTCACACTCTCTCATCTTCCAGTCCATGATGTAGCCAATCAGAGGACAGGTCAGGAGACACAGCAGTTGCAGTGTACCAAAGATAGATGAGTAGAAGCCAACTAGGTAACAGACAGCAAGAAACAGACGACCCAGATAATAAAACAGAGACAGAAGCAACCAGATAATACACAGACACAGAGAAAGACAGGGAGATAGTAGACAGCAGGCTTTATCTGAGACAGTTTTAAGTGGTATCTAGGGTTATGGCGATATTGGCCTTTTATTAAAAACTGCATGTCCCCTAATGTGGTCCACCTCTGATATTGTGTATATGATGCAGTTTGTTTGCTAACATCTATACTGTAGAACTGATCAATACTACACTGATTGTCTATGGGGAGACCCTAACCTTTAATAAGGCTAATGCAACATATTGATTGGAGGTTTCTATGAAGTGTCCCATGGTCTAAGTACTGTCTCAGAAGAGGTACTTCCACCCCAAACAAGAATAAATGTCTGGGGTAGAAGCTGAAAATAAGAGGGAAGAAAGAAAACATACATAAAATATGTGTAAAATTTCCTTTATCTGCAGTATCAGTCCAAAAATGTCAATGTCTGTCCTCAAAGGTTTGTATATGTGAGCACAGAGAGACCATCCTGTATCCATCACTGAGCATCTTGACACTTACCTTTCTCCTCTGCCTCCTTCTCCAGCTCCACAGAAGCTGAAACACACAACAGCTGTAGGTCAGTGATCCTCACAGCCCATCAGATGATGAAAGACATACAAAATGCTGGGAGGTTTTTCACATTTTTAACACAACTAGTCGGTAGCTTCACCTGGTTTCACCTGGTTTCATAAAAAGAGCAAGAGATTCTATTTTGTGCTTGAGTAAACATTTGCATTTTGTCCCTGTGCTCAACACTGGTGTTCACTGATGGGCTGCAAAATGACCATAATAGCAAGCGTAAATGATTATTCTACTTGAAATCAAAAACTGGAAAACCTCAGCATCATGTTACTACTCAACTCAGCGCTGCCATGTTATTATCATCACATAATTGTCAGAATTGTTGATGTGGTCTTACGGTGCGGATCACCGTGGGTGACCATGAACTCGATCATCTTGTTCATGGCCCCCATGAAGAAAATCAGCCTCAGCTGGGTCATCGCCATGGTGATAAGACTCCACAGGAAGATGGGAGAGCACACGGACTGACAGAGTGACACTGAGCCTATAGGAGGAGAGAGAGAGAGAGAGAGAGAGAGGGAGAGGGAGAGAGGGTGAAGGCCAGAAAATGACAGCAAGGAGGAGAGTTAACAATGAGTTAGTTACCAGTTGGTTATGAGTGACAAGTATAGTTGGCTAATTGCAACTTAACTACAAGTTGGGTTGTGAATTATAAGTTACCTTACCTAGTTAGCTACTTACAAGTTAGTTTGTTTAAAGTCTGCCTCCAGTCATTTATTAAGTCTGTGTGTTCATCAATATTATATATTTAGAAGGTTTGTCCATTAAAAAATACCCTTTAATGCCTTAAAGCTTAAATATAACTCTAAACCTTGCCCTCATTAAAAATGTGCAGATCTATGAATATGCAAATAGTGCCAACAGTTGTGAACATTCTGCTATATTTGATAATTTAACCATAAATAAACATTTTTTTTCAGCGAATTTCAGGCATGTTCATTTGTCAGAGGCTGTCCATGTATGCACATAAGGAAACTGGGTTCCTGTATTGGTTATCTAACATTTTCTTCCAGCCATGAGCATACAGGCCTCATACAAATCATACGTCTCACATGATTTGGTGAACATTTTTAGATGTTTTCAAGATTTTCCGCCTTGGTGTGGACATAACCTTAGCGTCCCATGATGATCAGAGGCTTTTCCACCCTGTTAAGATTTCAATTTTGGACAAATCGCTGGTATAAATATATATAACTGTAAGAAGGCTAACAATAATGTTCCTTACCCTGGGGTGTGCTGGGGGAACTTGGCTCCTCAGGTTCAGTCTGCTTGGCCTCTATCGTGTCCTCAGTGGCACTCACATGGGTCATGAGCCTGTCCCCAGTTATCTTGTCCTCCATCACTACCCCGCTCAGCTTCACCTTTTTACTGCCAGGAGGGAGAAAGAGGGATCAAGTGAAATGATGTGATGATTTTGTACTATCCACCTAAAATTATTCAAGCAAACTCACTCTTGTGACTGGTGGTAGAGGCAGGAATGGATGGAGAGAAAGTTATTTTCCTCTCCTGTCACAATCATGCTGGATTTTACCTTATTCACTGTGAACAGAGTGGATGGATGGGGCAGATAAAGGAATTTTACAGAGCTGAGGGGTGCAATTGCAGAAAATGCACACCATTTCAAAGTCAGTACTCCTTTTCGCTGATGATCTTCCACGCTTTTGAGTTTTTCATATTTTTGTCTACTTATGGATTTTGCAAGGTGGGCACATGTCCTAAATACACTAGGGGGAGGTTAATGAAATAGGATTCTGTAACATTAGAAATACACAATTGATTACAGGCTTTGAAAACTGAGAATGAGCCTACATTATACTGATAATTAGGTGACGATATTTAATGTTTGGAAACTGTAATGCTGTTCAGACTGGAGCAGTAATTGGTGACAGGCTGGCTCCATGGATGGAGATGATGGAGATGTGTTTGAATGTCTCACTTGTACAGTAATAATATCTGCATTGTGTATAGCCTTGATGTGTGTGTACAGTGTGTACGTAGTATCAATACTAACGTGTATCGGACGTCTTCAGGGGCAGGGAAGGATTCAGCAGGCCAGTTGAGGAAGCAGTTGAGGAAGACCATGCAGGCCATACCAGACCAAACCCACATGATGATACGGAATGACACACCCAGGTCATAGACCAGCTGCAGAAAGGGGGTAAAAAAGGCAGAGCAGATGGTGATATTAACACTTGGAAATGACAGATGTGGAATCTGGATTCTTGCTTATAACAAACGGTGTCCCACAAGGTTCAATACTGGGTCCTGACTAGTTCACTGTTCATGTTAATGATATTGTTTCTGCCTTTAATACTTGCTATATCAGTCTCTATGCTGATGGCACTATGATGTATACTGTCTGGCCAACTCTGTACAATTGCTCTGTTTGAGCTCAAATTAGAACTAAATGCACATAAAAACAAAGTTTTTGCTACTCTCCAAAGCTATGGCTATTGACTACAATGATGTACACATTTCCACTTTAACTGGAAATAATAACAAAGGAGTAACACATTAAAAATATCTTGGTATTTGGATCGATACAGGCTCACCTTTAAATTTCATACTGACAACTTTCTTACTAAACTGCAGCAAAAACTTGTTTGGCTCAGTAGAAATAAATCCAGCGTTCCTTTATTTGCCAGAGGGATTGTTGAGTATTTCTATCTGTCTTGCATCATGGTGGTGCTTCACATTGGTGTCATTTATAGATATACAGTTGTCTCTAAAGTCAGACCTCTGGATTCTGTAAACCATTCTGTACTTAGATTTATTACTGGTGAAAAGTTCGGTATCCATCAATATAGTTTAAAATGTCTCTGTAAGGCATAACATTCTCTGGTATATCTACAGAGCTGTTATTGGAAAACTGTCCTCAGTGCAAAACTGGTCCTGATATGACTTGTTCCAGTGACTGACTTGTGCTTCACATTCATCATGTAAATTCTGAACTTCTGCACTTTTATATCCTTTGGACAGTTCATGAATATAGACCTTCACATATCTAATTGTTTGTAACTGTTTTAATTGATTGTCATGACATTTCATTTGTTTATCTGTTTGTTTTTATGTTCAATATCATTGCAAGTGATGGCCTCTCTCAATCGATCCTACATGTGTTAAATAAAGGTTCGAATGAGTCAAAAACAAAAATTCTTTTGAGTTTTTAATGGTCTTACAGGCTGCTGGTAGAGCTTTGCAATGGCAGTAATGCACTGTATGTGCGTGCACGCGTATGTGTTTACCTTGACACCGGGGAAGGTGACTGCCGAGGAGGCGTAGGAACCAATCATCACAGAAAGGATGGTTGAACGTACATTCCCAAACATGTTAGGCAGCTAGAAAGAGGAAAGAGAGAGAGAAGCGTCTAAAGATAGATGAAGAAAACTAAACAATGTCAAAGGAATTGTAACCATCAGCACCGTGTTACATAACCTCCCTGAGCTCCTCCATCCTTGTGATTAATGGACAGTGGAAAGAAACATTTCTACAAAGTCAGACTCATGAATCACACTGAAGCGCCTGGTGTGTTTTACATTGCTGAGTTCAGACAGGCCCATATGTTTTTGCAAGCCAGTTCTAATCCTGGTATTTTTAGATTGAAGCTGATGCCAGTAGCTGATGATCAGTATCTTTAATCTGAGACATTTTTCTCAGGTTTTACCTAAAATTGCACTCTTGTGAGGCTGGGAGAGCATCTGCATTTAGATTATCATGGGACATTACAGCCCTCCACTGAAAGCTAACCTAATGACATAGTTTTAGGTGGGTCAGCAGCTGCTTAAGGCACGAGAAGCAGGACTCACTGCAAGTTTTACAGACTGGTGAGTAAAATCCCACCACAACACACTGGAAATATCTGATATAAAAATGATCCGAATAACAACGTCTTGACTAGGTGCAATCAGGGGGAAACCTCCATCCTACCGGAGGTCACATCTCATTTTGAATAAATTAGATGTGTAATAATACAGCAGATGACCCTCAGTGCTCAAATGCTGCATGCTGCCCACAACTCAAAGTCCTGCACCAAAACACATGATTAATCATTAACCTCAGTGCATCACGCTCCTGACATTTTACCAGCGATCCTCTGATCGTTTTGAAAAGGGGGTTACATGTTCATGTGAAACATTTAAAGTTCTGCTTAAGAGAGATGGAAGATGGCGCTCATACTTCCAACAGTAATTAAATTCTCAAGCTATTTCCTGTCTGCCTCACAGTCCAAATTAAACTCTTGTCAGTCCTTACTTCTCATGCTTTTAATTGAGGCTAATGTTTTGGTGTCAAACAGCAGGGTAACAGTTTTGTGTGTGTGGTTGTTTGAGGGAGTGTTTCTGTTGCAGGAGTTATGCACATCGATGTGACAGGCCACGCCCACCACCGCACTCCCTTCTGACCGGACAGTGTGAAAGGTTAATCAGCTCTTTCTTGCCCCATCACCAAACTTTCCACTAAAGTTCTCCGTGTTTCCGCCGTGTTGAATCCATTTGGATGTTCTATGTGTTTTTGTGACTGGCCAACGCCTACTGCCACGCCCCCTTTTGATCAGTGAGCATGAAAAGTTAATCAGCTCTTTCTTGGCTCACGACTAATCTTTCCACAAAGTTTTGTGTACATTCATTCATACTGTTTTGAGATATCCTGTTAATAAACAAACAGGTGTAGTGGGACAGAGACATAACCCCGTCCAGCTCAGTTACAAAGGTGCCACGAGCAGCACCCGCCATGCAGGGCCCGGAGTGCACTGTCTAGGCTTGACCAGCAGGTGGTGCTATTGATTCTTATGGACACTTGAGCTTTCCAGCTACAGAGGCACTACACACACACACACACACACACACACACACACACACACACACACAGCAGCGGCAACCGCAACAACGTGGCAGACCAGCTCTTTTTCTGTCTTTCGAGGTATACACGTGTTTGGGTGTGTATGTATATGCATGTGGTGTGTGTGTGTATGTGTGTGTGTGTGTGTGTGTGTGTGTGTGCGCGTGTGTGTGTGTGTTTGTGAGTGTGTGTGCGTGTGTGTGTGTGTGTGAGACAGAGACAGAGAGAGATGTGGTAACCAAGCTTTAAATTGATTCTACAGCTGTCTGCTCCTCTCTTACCTTGGACCAAGGCCAATGCTATGCAGCACGTGCACACACACACACACACACACACACACACACACACACACACACACACACACACACACACACACACACACACACACACACACACACACACACACACACACACACACACATGCACACACAGAC
>OMLB01057267.1:5641-22270 GCA_900302555.1 Myripristis jacobus
AATCTAACTGATAAAAAAAAAAAAAAAAATCACAATACTTGGACATTTAGGATTTTACTGTGAGCCAAGGAAAAAAAATGTTCAGATTAATCAAAATTAAACTAAAATGCATACACTCTGAAGTCTCTGTTGTTTGTCACTGCCATAGACTGTTCTCCTTCACGACCAACAATAGTTGTGTATTTGGAGGCTGTAATTCAATCATTTGTTATGTCCTGGAACAGTTTTAATTTATGTTCTCCATAAAACATCAAAGACTAAAGCTAAAGCTAAAGCACCACTAGATGCCAGTTGAGTTCATCCAGATCATAGGGTTATTGCCCGTTAGACCTTGGGTTCAATTATGGTTAAGGAGTTGACCAATAAAATTGCAATTATTTAGAGGAGATGCAGCATATTATGAAACCTCCAGCTTCAGAAATCAGTTTTATCATCTGTAACTCATTGTTGCAGCATTTCTATTGATGGACAAAGAACACAGATGGTGGAAAACACTGTGGCTTTCTCCACAGTGATTTTTTTGTCAATCACTCTTTAATGCAGCCGTGTTGTAACAAAAACACAAAAAGAAAAGAAAACATCATTCGGATATGGTTTAATTGAGCTTTTGCTTTGTTAAAATGGCTGAGTAGCAAATGCGAAATGATGTGAAATGATGTGCAGTAAACCCACGACAGACTCCACTCTGTCACTTATGCAGAACTTAGGCAAGATGTGACAGTTTCAAGAACCAGAAACGTAACAAAATGAAAACCAAAAATGAAAAAGATCAAAGTTTGCAGCGCAGTTACAAATCTGTAACCGCGGAAGTGAACTGTTGCACATCTAAAAGCCATCGCTTCACCTCACTATCACATTATTATAAACCCATCTCAACATGGCAACATCAAACAAAACAGGCCCGAGGTCCAACAGATGCACCGGAGAAATCTCATCCAGCAGCGTTTCACAAATACACCTGCAAAGTCCCAAAGGTTTTATGAGTCCTTCTACGACTAATAGGCTGATGATTGACAGCCAAGTCAGCCTGAGTTATAGTTTTGGGGTTATGTACAAGTATGTTCAAATCCACTTATTTCCTGTGCTGTGAGCTCCAGCACCCAGTCAGTCACGCTGACTCACTATAAAACACAGACTGGGAAAAGGGTCATGCTCCTCCGGCTAATCCCTGCCTCACCTGGGTGACCTGATTGGCAGCAGTGATTGACTTAGAGGAGCATAATGGGTGCATGAGTCATGCACGCAGGTGTTGTCTGGAAAGGTAGTGTGAGAAAGTAGTATTTATGAGAGAGAGTGAGCACAGTAGACTAATTTTAGTGGTTAAGTCGCATGTGAGTAGGAGTGAAATTATCTGTGTGGATGCGTGCGGTGGCAGATTGGAGTTTTAGTTATGCGAATGTTTCTCAGAGTGACAAATAATCTCATTGGTTGAGTCAGATGTCAGTGGAAGCCACATTTTTCTGGCTGACGGAGGCCGAGTGAAACAGTTGCTACTTAATGAAAGAAAATAAAATCAATCTGGGAGCAACTTACTTAAAGTGTAACCCCAAACCTCACTAAATTGGGGACCGTAGCCCACTATATATTTATATCTGTGACATTAAAAAAAGTTTGAGAGCCCTTGTATCCTTGTAGGGTCACCCTTACTGAATATTCCCTGGCCTGGTGTTCTATCAATGTGAGAAAAAAAAAGACAAAAAAAGAAATAATTCCCCAATGTAAACTGTCCCATGTTCTTTCAATCCTATGTTGCCTCAGCTTAAAAAAAAAATTAATTTCCATACTCCTTTCCATACTACTTCTGTCCTCTGTCATGTAATGCTAAGAAATGCATCTGACAATATCTGAAATGATGCGCATGGTCAAGCTGCTTGCAAATATTACTCTCTCTTATTCAAACACGCTTTTTGTCAACATTCATTCAAACATCGGCACATTGCACAATCCCGTGTTCCCTCAACATAAAAAGAAAAATAACCCCCATTTTCTCTGGTGTATCAACAAAAAGGCATCTGATTCAATAGCACATTTTCAGTAAATGCGTCTGAAATGGTGTTTGAAAATGATACATGAAAAAAAAAATGTTTTTTTTGAGGGAACAAAGGGCTCTGGACGCATAGATTTATTCCCATCTTAGGCTAGCCTGTCCAATTAAGCAAGTTAGCCAGCCTGCTGACCCTTTAAGATAATGGAAATCGTGGTTATAAAAAAAAAAAAGAAAAGAAAAAAATAGCTGTTCAGACTTTTTGTTTATATTTTGACCTCAGTTCTTTGTTTGCCATTCCATTTGCCAATTAGCTAACCAGCGCTTTGAACAAAAACTGTGGTTTTGTGACTCTAGCCGCTGAGGTTTAGGGGCGCTTTATTTCCAAGAAATGTTTGTGTAGCTTAAACTCCCGTTGGCGTGCGCCCGTCCCCTAAAGCTCGATGATCAGCTTCCCCTCGTCGTCACTGCTGCTGGTGTCGTCCGGGTAATCTTGGCAGCTTGGCACCGGCCTCACGCCACCGGGCAGACACTCGGGTGGCTGGTAGCAGTGAAGCTGGCCGGCTGAGAAAAAAGGCTGGTATTTGCTGGTAATGTCAGCCCTCAATGCATTACCGCCCGGGGTCACGGGGTCATGTGCCGTCTGATCTTCACTCGCTTGTTTGTCATCCAGTTGTGGACATGTGGAGGTCCAAGGTTTCGATAGCTGCACATTCGTGTCCGGCACCTTGTTGCTGGTTGCCTGGGTGTCCCCTGTTGCTCCACATGAGGCTTTACTGACATGAGCAGATTGAGAAACCTGGGTGGCGTGTATGGATGGTGAAATTTTGCCTGCAGACAAGATGCCTGGGGTTGTACAACCTTCAAAAACTGACTTATTGGAAGAGCTTGCTTGAGAGTTGTTGTTAACCGCAGTGCTAGTTTCTCGTGGAGGGAGGGATGGAACAGACATGTGGTCTGGTGTTCGGTGGTCCTGCTGTGAAAATGTTTCACTGGGAATGGATTTCTGAGTTTGTTGATGGATTGTCTCAATTTGGGAAAGAGCATGTTGTGTTCCTGCCAGTCGTGACTGTTGGTTGACGTGTTGAGTCACACTGGTGTCACTTACGATCTGTGTTTGTTGGTTATTTGTGCTGTTGCTCTCCCACGGTGGTTGTGAAAAATAAAAGTGGTTCATGTCCAGTTCAGGCTGTGGAGAGCTGAAAAGAATGGTATGGCTGTTGGCAGGTGAGTTAAGGTTATTTGAAGTGCTTGGCCCTTGCTGAGGGGGCTGTGGAGGGTATTCAGACATTCCAGTCTGTGTCTGGGAAAGATGTTGCTGGTCCTGCTCAGATAGCAGAGAGTTTTTAAATGAATCCGCCTTGACCTTTCTTTCTTCTTCCTGTTATTAAAAGAAGAATATGAGGAGGAATATTACCATCATACCACCATAACAATAGTCATTTCATTCCCTCCACTGAGCCTTCTCATTAGCTCCCTGCATTGCCTGAATACCACAAAGCTTACCTGTCCATTGAGTTTAAATGATGATAAAATCATCAAAGGGAGCGTGTCAAACTGATCCGGCGTTCAGATGTTATTGAAAGGGAAATGTGCCATATCATGACAGCTGCTGTTTGTTTTTTTTTTTTAGATCATATTTCACTTTTCTAAGTTTTGAATCATACGGAAGTAACACTAACATGGAAATGCCAGTTTAAATATGCCTCTGTGTTGACAGCTGCATAGTTCTGGTGGAGAGTTAAAATAGCCTGGCCTTGTAGAGCCTCATCGTTTATATTTGACTTCATGATGCAGTGCAATATCTAAGGAGCAGTTTTGAGTATCTTGGTCATGTTCTACATCTGCATATCATTCTTTTTGTTACACTACATTTTACACTAATATTATCTAAGGGATTTATTTTGTAACATGCACATATGTCATGAAGAAAAGCCACAGTCTGTTGGTCTTTTCCTGGTAGCTCTTAAATGAAATACATTATTAAAACATAACTCATGGGTATTTTGTAACGACTGAAGCATACTTCCACATTTAGCCACTGGATGTATTCAGTGAACTCACCTCTGGCGTTATCATATCTGGTAATTGCTGGTGTCTGTAATTAGACTCCAACTTCCCCCACTGTCCTAGCACCTCCTCTGTCCTGGTACTCCTCATTCCTCCATTCTTATTCTCTCCCGCCACTCCCCCACTCTCTTGTCCCTCCATGCATTGGTGGTCTGTCTCCCCGGCTTCTTGGCTTTGCTTCGGCTCCCAGTCTGTACTGTCTGGCTGCCCAGGGGTCCCTCCTTGGCCCCATATCTCCGGCTCCTTCTGGGCTGCACATCCTGCCAGGGAGCCTCCCTCTGTAAGCACTAAGGGCAGAAAAACAAATGAAAAGCAGTTGTTTTCTTTAGGTTAGTGAGTCCACAATCTTAATGCTTATCAGTCTGTTTTCCGTTGTCTGAAAAGTGAGGTGATGTGGAGATTATTGTACTTGTGTAGAGTACTGAAAAGCCCCGAGTGTCGAACACATTGCTGATAATTACATTTACTGTTGGATAAAAGCATGACTAATAATAACATTTACTGCATGATGAAAGTATTCAAGGCTGAGCTCTTTGATCTAACAAATGCACTGAAATGTTTGCAATTCAGATTTCCAAACATCCAATGCTTGCTAAGCATCTTCTGGTGTGAGTGCTAATTATAGGCATGCACATTTTGAATGCTACACAAACCACTGACTGTAGAACAATAACACAACATAATGTATGCTCAGCAGAGTCCTCAAACGCATGGCCGACTGCCAATATCATAACGGTATGTCCGTTTCTTACCATATTCATGTAGTAGAAATACATATTCCTCATATACATATGGACAAACCTATGTCCAGTATAGTATATGCAGTGGGGGATTTAACAATAATTATCTTGATGAAAAACAAATGGGCTGATGGAATCTATTTCGTTGGTTTGGCTGAACCTTGCACATATCTATGTGCAGAGCTGCTTTAAAATGAGAGGGTTCAAATCAACTAGAACCAAACCTATACATCCCTAACTCCCCACTGAGCCTGGGCTCTGCTGTCTGACTTCCTCCAGCCTTTAGAGTCTAGACCGTCCTCTGTCTGCTCACCTGAATGTATTTCATCAATGACATCACCTCAAAGAGGCAATGACAGGAGAATTACAACTGTTAGCGCCATCACTTACCAACCAAGGACAATACTCTAAGGGACATTTCAATGTATAGCAGTCAGGTTCCTTAACTTCCGGAGTAATGACATGTTTTTCCAAGACGGTTAGAAACTTACTTTATATCAGTTTAGCCAGGAGGCAGTTGCTGGAAGCCAGTGAGTGGCAGCTCTTTGATTATCCTAGTCTCCCCCAGATGGCCTTTTAAGTTTCTGTCTGTAATGGTCACTAACCTTTGGGACCTTTAGCTCCAGAAAAGGAGAATCTATGAGGGTGTGTGGTACGAGTAAGGGGATCAGATGGCACACTTCAAAACTCTCAGATAGGACATAGCCCCGACCTCAATTCTCCACATGTCTCCGGAGCCCTCACAGGAGGGCCCGCTTGCCCACATATCATGGTGACGTGGAACAAAATGGCAAAGGTTACTGCCAGTGGGTCCCTACATGTTTAGTCAGTTACATTAAGAGAAGTGCCATTGTTGATTTGTGCCTATACAAAAAAAAAAGTCCTCAGTACTGTGTCTGACTTCCACATCAATTTTGGGTTTTCTGTTCTGCAGTGTGCAAAAGCAGGAGTGTGCAGGCGGCCTTTCTCAAAACCTGTGATAATTTACTGCCACCTTGTGGTGAGCAATGGTTTCAGTTTTGGATGTAGCTCAGATTTTTGAAACTCTTCTCCCTCCTTCACCCATGAAAGCAATTCTTTTGATTATCAGTAAGATTAATATCATCACATTTACCTGCAGTGGGGCCTGGATTGGTTGTGAGGACATCCATGGCATCTTTGGGCCTTTCCACCTGGTTATTATAAGACACTGAAGTATACTGACCCAGATGTTTTTCTGAAGGGGCTGAGCTGGTTGCACCCTGTGATTCACTGACATTCACGTCCTTTGAAGAGGCAGAATGCTGTAAAGGTCCAGCCCGCTCAGATCCCATGTCAGCATGTTTGGATGACGGCGAGATCTCTGTGGTCACTGATCTAGAATTCACAAGATCACAGCTGTAAATGGGCACTTGTGGATTCACTTCTCTTTCCGCTTTGTAGTTACTGATGAAAGATGAAGAAACCGCCCTGAGGAGGGTGTCAGCACACTCAGCACTGGGGGCCTGACCAAGTCCAGCCTGCGGAGATGGGCAGGTCTCTCCGTGAGTGGTGCTTTCAAGCGCTGAGGCTTTACACAGTTTGGTTTTCATCGTACCTGCATTACAAGTGGCCCTTTGATTAATATGTTTGTGTTGGCTTCCTTTATATGGCAGTCCAGCTCCTGGGCTATTCTCTGTTGTTGTGCTGTGAGAGAGGGAAGCCACATCTCCCAGACAGAGCTTGTGCTGGCCAGATAGTGTTTCAGAGACCTGTCCTACTTGGCTGACACTTCTATCTGGCAAAAGATGATCTGCAGCAGAGGGCTTTACCGTGCAGACATGAGCGCCCTCTGAATTTACACCTTTCTGCACAGCAACAGTTGGCGTAGCATGGCTTGATAACCTTGTGGTCTCTGTGACCGTGTTTATGTGACCACATTTGTGTGGCTGTATTGACAAGCCTGAGGATTCAGGAGGTGTAGTTTCCACTAGTACTGTGGTCTGACTGACATGACCATGTTCAGGGATGGGTGTGTTTGGTTGTGGCTTCTGAATGAGCTCCGGCAATGAAGGTTGTGTGCTCTCTGTGTTAAGAGAGGGTGACGGCTCCCACTGGCCCGTCTTCGTTTGATGTCCAGGCTGGTTCCTGCCCTCAGTAGTACTTTCCACAGTGGCAGAGTTTTGTACTTTATTTTGGACGATATCTTGGCCCATCACTTGCGGGTTATTTCTCTGTGCCAAGCTGGTCCTTGCTGTATTAACCTGCCTCTCAATCTGTGGTTCAATGAGAGCTAGCTGCTCATCTGATATGATCTGCAGGCAAATCTGGAGGTCTGCTGTGTGCACGTGAAACACATTCTGAGCGGATGATTGCACTGAATCAAATGGTGCAATGTGACATGGTACGGTAGAGGCGTTCAGGCTAGCCGTCCCGCTGTTTACAGGGTTTAGTTGATCTGGTGTTGATGAGGGATGTGTGTGTGACAGAGGAAGATGCTGACTCTGTGGGTGAGCTGTAAAGCCTGCAGCAGAGGACTGATTCTTCTTTTCTGTGGTTATGATAGATGTAGCAGGTATGTTCTGCATCACAGGTGCAACAGGCCTGGGTGAGCCCGCAACAGGTTTCAAGGGTGAGCTCTGCATTAAAGTGGTGCATAATCGTGCGTGTTGATCATGCACAGAGTTTGTGGCTGTGGTGATTGTTGTGAATTGTCTGTGCACTACAGATGGGTTAGGCGTCGTCACCGAAGTTTCAGACAAACCAAGCGTTGTAGCCGTAAGAGGAAAGACAAGCTGACCCTGCACAGAACTGAAACTGTTTGTCTTTGTGATGCTGTGGGTGTGCACCGCAAGTGGGATGAAGGGATCCGTGCATTTAATGTCAGCCGCTGTTGAGGTTGTTGTGGATGGTGTGATCTGTTCAGTGTGAGAGGATGACAGCCCAGAGGTAAACTTGGGGTCACTGGTTCCTGTTGGCTGAGTCAGAGCGTGCGATGACGGATTTGAGTCTGGTTCAGGAGCATTAGGTAACTTGAGCTGGTACTTGGGCAGGAAGCTGGTCTTGGCAGGACAGAGCATGGAAATGGCTGGTGAGGTGCAAACAGATGTTCCATTTGCATTGATTATGCATGGGGGAAAAAGAGCTCCCGTAAGCTGAATAAGTTTCTGATTTGTTTGAAGGTTGATGTAACTATGATTTGTATCCTGTTTGGGCACACTTCCAGAGACCGAGGGAGCCAGCTGAGTCAAAGTGTTGGGTTCGGTCTCCATCCCGGGAGGGCATATTATTTTGTCATCAGTTCTTTGCTTCTTCCTGTCTGAGGGAATGTGGGCTCCACAGAGTTGTGAGATGGAGTCAGTGTGTTTTTCCTTGTTATTCAGTCTCTCTGCCTCTGGCCTGATGGCGATGTCTGTGTTGTGAGCGACTGATGATCCAGTAGAAGATAACTGCAGTGTTGACAGAGATGGATTTCTCAGGAGCGGAGTCTTCAGAGGCGAGCATGATGAATGAAGCTGGCTGGCTTTTTGATTAAAATCCACACCAGAGACAGGGGGCAGGTTGGCAGGGAGACAACATGGATGGCACACAGTTGCACTGCTGCTTGTGGAGTTTATTGTTGAGCCTGTTGTGGTTACTGTGTCTTTATGAACTGCTGACAGTCTTTTCTGTGTTCCCTGAGCAACTTCTTGCTCTGGATTAGTCAAAGATTTCCTGGCCTTAAAAACATTATTATCAGAGGCTTTGTCTGCATTGTAGAGCTTCTTAAAAGTCCCTCCCCCGTACATGTACCACTTATTGTAGGCAAACTTCTGTGCTTTCTTCCTGCGAAACTTTCTGTTGCTTGGCTCTCCACAAATGTCAGTGCCATCCCCATCGCAGCTAAGACTGCTGGTGCAGGCCTCCTCCATAGATGAATTCATGAAGAGGCCGTCTGTTGCGTGGTTGCAGTCTACGGCTGTCTGGCGTACCAGTGGGCGGTGGGTAGATGCCTGCTGATCCACAGACTTGATGGCAAAACCTGTTGGGTTGATCTGGCCGGAGCTTCCCCTCCGTACCAGTGTTACATAATCATTCTGATAAACAGAGGACGGGCTGCTCCTTTCAGGCTGCAGGAGGGTGACGCTGAAGGGCAGGGAGCTGCTCCGGGTTAAGGGGGCGCGTGTCATGCTGGTGGAGTGCTGGGTAGGCACAGAGCTGTATAAACCAGGCCTTTTGTGTAATCCGACATTAGCAGTCTTACTGATCCTCATGTCAAAGTGGAAGGAGTCTTTGTAAGTGTACGGCATGGGGAGGTCAATGCTGCCTTGCTTCGACAGCACTGTCTTCCGCGGCCTCACGTTTTCCAGGTGTTTGTCCTCCACAACAGCGCTGTTCTCTGAAATCAGTTTTGAAATGCGCTCCTCCAGTGTCCTCTGCTGCTTCTCAGATACACTGTCTTTCGGCTGCTGCCCACTTTGCCCTGAGTCTGCAGGTGTGTGAGAGCCGCTGGGCTGCTCGAGATGCTCCATGGCGGACTCAGTGAGGGAATCCATGCTGTGGTCGGGTAAAACGCTCCCAGGGCTTGGGTACTGGTCACTGCTCTCACTGAAGCCCGAGTCGGTGCTCTCGTGGCTCTGTGATTTCCCTCTGGACACAGAACTCTCCCACTGCTTGGAGAACAGGGTGGCCTCTTGTCTCTGAAGGGGGAGATGTCGATTTCCAGTCAGTGGAGGCCTTTCGCTTTCCATCCTCTTCTGTTTGTCTCCCTCCTCTGTTTTCTCCAGACTTTCATTTGGCTTTGTCTTATGAGCTGCAGAGGTGAGCTCATTCTGCTCACTGACTGGATCTTTTATGGGAGCCCAGCCTGTGTCTGGACCCTGCTTCTGTGTGGAGTGAAATTTTACAGTGCTGGTTGGACAGGTGATCTCAGCAGAGGGATTTGTAACTTCCTTTTCCAGGCTGCCCGACTCTTCACTACGGCCCTCTAGAGACAGAGCAGAGGTAAAAGTCTCCCTGGAGCTGTACGGGCTTTCTTGGCTGCTCAGGCTGCTCTGCTCTGTCTCTGACGAGAGGCGTGCATGAGCCTGGGTACGCTTGTGCTTGTAGAGATTGCTCTGAGTCTTGAAGGATACTCCACAGGTGGTACAGGGGTACGGCCGCTCCCCGGTGTGGCAGCGAAGGTGCTTCTCGAGGACGCTGGGCTTCATGCAATCCCGTCCACAGTGAGGACACACGTGTTTCCCTGCCGACTTAGGTCTGGCTACAGGAGCAGCAGCCAGACTCAATCCCTGCTGTTGAGACTGCAGCCCACCAGCTATGTGGAGTGTCAGAAAGGGAAGCGTCTCTTTGGAGTAGGGCGACGGCATGGCCAGATGGAGTGTGGCTGGTTCCTGGGGGGCTGCTAGAGGCTGAGCCTGCGGGTAAGGCTGTGGCGGCAGAGCAGGCACTGTGCGGATGTAAACAGCCGTCAATGGGGCCTGGATGTCCATCTTTTTCTCTCTCTGTGCTGAGACAGAGCTGCTGTGCGGTGGAGCACTCACCAATCCTGGCTTGCCAGTCTCCATGGTAACGCTGCTGCTGTCGTGATGTACCAGAGCCAAGTCTCTAATTACCTGTAAGATAAGCACAGTTTACATTAGACCTCTGCTTTTCCTGGATCAAAGGAGCAAATGTGTCTTTTTGAAAAGAAATGTTTCTGTAGTCCCTGTCTAGCTCTTTTCAAGGAGAAATTGAGATTTCTTTGGCTGATAGTACCTTGTTATTACATTTGTCTGGGCTGGAGAAATGGAGTATAGGAATGAAGAAATACACAGTAACAATCATTGATAACTGGCATGCAGTGACCGGATGTGAGTGGATATAGCACTCCAGTACACACTACAGCACCAAAACAAAGACATATTCATATCCGAATGATATCTTTGGTGAGAAGTGATTGCAGAGCACAGAGGAGACCAAGCGGAAGAGACGTATAAATTCATCCTGTTTTGTTTCACCCCAGGGCGCAGGTGGTGCAGCAGAACAATGCTTAAGTTCTGAACATTTGTATGCAGACAATGGAGATGTAAGATAGGGAAAGAGAGAGCACAGTTGGGCATGCGAGAGAGAGAGAGAGAGAGAGAGAGAGAAAGAGAGGGAGAGAGGGAAAGAGAGGGGGAGAAAAGCAGGGACTGATGTACAAGAGTGACTCACTCTGAAGAGAGCGAGAGATACCGGGAGAGGAAGACATCAGATACTCCTACATGGGAGGCTTTTATCTCCTCAAATGAAATGTGTCTGCAGACATCCACGGCTGCCCCTGTTACTAGTCTGCACCAATTAAATGACATGTCCTCGATGTTAACATCAGCATGTGGTGGGTTTGTTTCTCCTCAGACTGTGATATCTGTGCGGTAATCTAATGAAAATGGTGTGTCACCTTCATGAGCAGACAAATAGCTCTTTGTGCTACGGCGTGCAAATTTCCTGTTGCCGTGACTGAGTGATGTTGCTCTACATGTATGATGAATTTGCATAATGCTTATTTCACCCACAGATTTGCAGTTGGCACGGGGCTCGCTATTTGATAGTTGTACAACATGAGCACGCCCACGCTACACTTTTTGCAAAAGTTCCTTTCTGTTCAGAGTCAACAGACTGTGGGCACTTTGAAGCGAGCCCTCCATAAAAAAAAATGAGAGACACTGTGTGACTTCGAATTTAAATTTTCAAAATCATTAACTTGGAATAATAAAGTTGTACCCGCTGAGCTCTCATTTGCATTCAGAACAGCCCGAGCCTGTGTTAGATCTTCTTTCTTACTGTAACCTGCTCTCATTTCCTCTCAGCAGCGCAAATATGTGGCATTTAAAAACATGACTTGATGCAGAATTATAACTGCTTTCGTGATCGACCCGTGAATTATTTAAAACTGGCTTTCCTCATGATCACTACCATCAGTTTGCAATCAGTTTTACAGTCTGTGTTGTACGTAAAGTGTGCACTGTGTGGCGTGAGTTTGAAAAGAAACTGCTCTGACAAAACAACAACTGTCATGTCGACATGCAGAATTGGCAAACATGAGAAGTGGGCACCATTGAAAATGTAAACAAAACGGAAGACTTTCGAGATCGAGCACTTTGTGTTTATGATTTCTAATTTCATATGAAAAAAAAAACAACAACAGGATTTTGCATCTTAGCTCATTTCTCATTTTCAACCTCAACACTCAGAAGTAAAATTTGGAAAAAGGAAATCACTGACAGTGCTGACATCAAGGTAAACAATGTAAGTAAGGACAACACGAGAAGAGAAGTAGAAGGTAACTAGGCCTGAACTCTTGTGCACCTGTTAATCAATGTAATCGTGAAATTCAGAAATGAAGCCCCGTGGCATGTGTGTTAAAACAATCAAGGAGGAGTCACTTACCTCTCTACTAAGTTGTTCTTGGTTTATGGTGCAATCAGTAACAATTACGCTGCCTAGAAAATCTTCTAAGCTGAACACCCCCATGTGAGTCCTCAGTGTACCAGCACATTTCAGTCTGTTCTCTCATCCAGGCCCTTTGTTCTTCTCCTGTCTGATTTTCTTTTATGGGTCTTTGACAAGAACTGTTTCTTGTCATGAGGAAGCGGAACAAATGCAAATGAGAAAGAAGATGCACTACGAGAGTGGTGAGACAGAGAGGAGGAGAGTGAGGAAAGGAGAAGGGCTGGGTGGGTGGCTGGAAGGGTGGAGGGGGATGTGTGTGGAGGGAGGGTTGGGGTGGCTGTCAAACAAAGACTTCCGGAGGACAAGTTGAAAACGTAGATAAGAGAGGGTGATCAGCACAAGTGAAAGAGGAGAGAGGCATTAGACACAGATGGGAGGATCTGCGAGACATTATCTGCGAAGGCAAATACATGCTGCAGTGCAGAAGTGAAAGTGCAAACAACATCCCAGATAGAGGAAGTGCAGTGACAAAAGCGAGCTTACCTTCAGTGGTAAATCATTGGTTGGCTGACTTTACCATCAACAGTTTTGAGTCAGTACCTGACTTCTGGCTCACATATATATACTCTCTCCCACCTACTTGCTTCCTCCCACCCATTGTATTTCATACACCCACTCACACAAGGGTGCAGCAAGGCTAACGTTGATGTGGCCGTCTGGTTGCACGTGTACTGCGCTGACTCTTTCAGGCTGAGAACAAATGGATGATTTGTGAGCGATTGGAGTGAATTTCCCACCTACAACCACTTCCACCATTGCAGTGTGCACCACTTTGTAACAGTGAACCAGAAGGCAGCACACTCCTGGTGCCTGTTTCAACTCTTAATCACTGCATTTAGTATCATTTAGGGTGGCATTTAAACCAGCAAGTGTAAATGAAAGGATTTAAAATGATAAAGTCCAAACAGAAGAATACATAGGCAGTATTGATGCACTGTAAATGAAAGGATTTAAAATGCTACATTTTTTATAGAATAATATATTAAGTATTGATGCATTTCAGATTGAGGTGTCTGAAAGATGCTGAAAAACAATTCCTAACCGTTGCCTCTGTTCTTTTGTTATTTTTGGCTGCAGTTTTCCCCAGCTTGTGCGAGTGTAAAAAAAATGTGTATTGATCAGTTTTCCACACTTATTCTGCTCCGTTGTTCTGAGGCAAAAAAAAAAGAGAAAGAAATTCAATTTCCTTTCACTGTACCTTAAAGAGAGTACTAATTTTTCAAGATGATATTTGGCACGGCTTTTGTAGAGAACCAGCTTCGGTCTTGGGCCCATTGTTGGGGAGATCAGATGTCTATAGAGGAATTTAACATACATTTACACTCCCACACTTTCTGTCTACCCAGCCAGGTTAACACATTGTCATGTCATGATTGAGTAGCGTGATGTGTAATTGTGCAGGGATTTTTTCTCCTTCTTTGCCCCATGCGGCCTCAATTTAGCAAGTTTGATGGCATGGATATCATTGTGCACCTCGGGCTTAACAGTCCAAAGATAATCACGGTGCTCATTGTAGCTTACCTCATTGCAGACTGCATAACTGATTCTTGTCTCAAAAAGAAAGAGAGAGATCAGTCTCACACTTTCTGTCTCAAAAAGTCTTATATATGTAATGTCTTTGCAGTTGCAGAACTACAGGTGCATGCATTTTGAAGAAAGGAATCTGATGTTACTTTGCAGATTCATTTCCTTTTTCTGAATGGATCAGTGAAAAAAACAACAACAACAACAACATTCACTTCATTTAAAAAAAAAAAAAATTCCACTTTCAAAACCTCTGATGTTAGTGGCCTTTTTCTTTTCAAAGCTCTCATCTTCATAACTGTATGAGATCGCACGGAATCCGCCACGCAATTAGATGATGACATTTGCTGACAGAAAACAAATATATATATTTTTTTATCATTTTGCTGGTACACACAGACTCTCGCTGGTCGCCAAGGCAACTGCCGGCTGGTCCACTGAGAGCATGCTTTGTGTTGACATGGTAACAAGACGCCTCCTACCATGCATGTTTTCTACCTTCTTTACACAGCTCACACAGAGTCACGGAGGGTGGAGGAACAGCTATTTGGCATGTTTGCAATGTTTTTCTCCGCATATTGTCAAGACGGAGGCACAATATGATCTGGCTCCTGGTGAAATTCAGCGAACAAGCGAGGGCATTGTTCACATCTCCTCTCCAAAGCAGTCAGCAGAAGTTAATTGCGGCTGATAGATAATAGTTTATTCATTTTTGCATTTTGGGTTACTAGGATACAAGATTTGGTCATGCAAATACTCCTTGTGATGGTCTCATGACCGGTGAACTTTTGCATTGTTTCAGGGAACATCATTGTGCTGTTTGCATATTATTTCTGGTGGATCCAGTGCAACTTGCTCCTCCAAAAATCTGTTCCAACAGCAACAGCCATTACGACTGATTGTCAAACATGTGTAAAAGAGTTATACAACTGAATCACCATGACGTTTTATTAAATATTAAATGGTAAAACTTCCAAATACGCCCAAATGCAACACTCAAAAGACCAATGTCACATTTCAGCAACTGCAACTCAAGCCCTTAAGCGGTTTCATATCATTGTATTGCTTGGCAACAGCTCCAAAAAGAAAAAAATAACAAAGAAACTTAATAATTGGAGGCACAAAATGAACCCTCACTCTCGCAGCTTTTCTGTTCTTTTGTTAGGACTGTGAAGTTACCACGCCTGGCTCCGAACATTGCAAAACACAGGCTCTCGAATGTGACGGAGATCCACTGGGGAAATATGCAGCTTGCTTCATTAGCGCATTAAATGTGTCTCTTGCTGCAGTTTTGCACATGAAATGATACATGTATTACGGTTTCTCGCCGGCCAATAAACCATCATCCATCTGCACGTATTATCATTGCACCACATTTGTGATTTCTGCCTTTTTTGGCTGGCATTTGAACTGAGACGCCACATGCAGGAAGTGGCAACTGAGAGACTGTGTGTGGGCGGGTGGCTGATTTGCTGTAGGCCTATCCGCTTGAATGTTCACTTATGTCCATTAAATAGTAAAGAAAAACAGCAGTCTTGTGTCCCAATTTATCACCATCATCATCATCATCATCACCACTGCCATTATGACACCTCTACCACCAGCTATCCGGCACAAAACCTAGATTTTGCAGTTAAAGCATCGTTTTTTCCTTAATTTTCCTGTCATTTTCTGTCATTTTGTGAGTTAATGGCACTAATAAACCCGTTACTGCAGAGCTAAGAGGACAACTGCAGAAACAAAGCTGGGATCTTCACCTTAACATCATCTGAGGGCTTCAGGTTCTCTGTTTATTTGACTCACTGTGTGTGTGCGCCCTCTACTGGATAATTTCTGAACATATCCAAGGTGAAAAAGGGGCATTGGTTAAAAAAAAGATGAGGTCGGGGTAGAATCAGGTGTTAAATAAGGTTAAAATGTATAATGCAAAAAAAAAAAAAAAAATGCACCATGAGTTGTTTGTGGCATACGGCTTTCCTGCACTATTTGACTGCAGTGTGGTCGAGTTTCAGTTGTGCCGTTTATGTGCACACACCAACTAAAACCTATAATTCCGACCGGTCATGAAGGCAGCATTACACTGCTTTTTATTTAATCTTCATTTTATTTAAATAATCGGGAGTATGAATAAAAATCACATGAAAAGCAATGCAGTTGGCGGAATCTTTTTAATTCAGTAAGTTTATTACGAAATCACTGTTAGATTTATCATGTTCAAACATTATGAGTAGTTTTACCCTCTATAAAGGCTATTTTTTTGGCTTTTTTTTCAGTTGAGTCCAGAGCATAACTGAATATTCACAATGGTAAAATAAATGTTTTAAATATTTAGCTTCATCACTGCAGAAAATGTATTTGTTTGCATTATCTGAAAATATAGATTTGTTGGCTATATATGTGTAAAATTGTGTAATATGTGTAAAATTTAAAAATGTGTACTTCTTTAAATTTTTTTTAGTAAAACAGAATAGTAAAATGTCCCCAAAACCTTAATTTTCCTTCTTTCCTTGATTATATTATGTTTATTGTTGGATTTTGCATTTATAATGGCGATATTGAACAGGCGGCGCTCACGTTGTAGTCGCTTTGGTGACGTAAGCACGCAAAATGTGTACGTAACGCACGTTGAGGTTGAGGACCAAGGCAACCGCCACTGAGCGCCTGGACTTTGAGAGGTTTTGCTTTTGTTAAAGTTGTAAAATAAAGCTAGCAGTACGAGCTGCGCCTCTGCCGACAATCAGCAGACATTTCTTTAGCCGAGGCGTTCACACGAATGGGCAGGACACAGATTTATTCATCCGTTTCTTTTTGTTTTGCCCCATCTTGACTGCAGCAAGAGGCTAGCTAACGTTAGCAGGGTTGCTAACAGGCTAGTTTCATGCAAGTTCCATTCATTCGCTG
>OMLB01057268.1:0-5000 GCA_900302555.1 Myripristis jacobus
CAGTACTCTACAGTCAATAATGCAGGACAAATGCATGTTAACCTCATGAATTACACATGGATTGTAATTATTGGCTGGGGCATATTTGGTTTGGGTAAATTTGTGTGAGTCACATAAAGATTTAAGTGTTTTAGAAGCAGGTGGGATGAATGAGAAGATTTCCGTGGAGGAAAAGCACATTATGTGTTTGTTCTCTGCAAGCATTGTGCTTTTCTTTGCTTCAGCTTTCTGCCTTCAGGAGTGTTTAATTGGCCTCCCCTGTGATACTTAAGTGCTTTAAAGTAGATTATGCCTCTGACCAGCTGCATATCAGTTGTTTGTGATATTAATTACTGCCAAAGGCAAAGAGGTTAATTGCATATAACAGAAAACCCTTGACCACACGTAGGCCAACTTAACACATAGGCTCCATTGCTGGTATATAAGAACGGGAGAGAGGGAAGGTAAGAAAAGAAATAAAAATTTGTTTCATTTTCTGTTTTACACCATTCCCTTAGTTTCCCAGTTTACATCTGCAGTTCTCATTTACCTAAATCTCTCATTTGTTTTTGACTGTCCTCAATGCTTGGCCAATTTTCTGTAGACAACATTTCTGCTTATTCAATGCTGAAGGAATTTACTATAATAAGTGAGCCATTAGCACTACATGGGCATAGCCAGTGCAGCCCCATTGTTATCAGAGAGGCACATAAACCTCATTCCCCTGCGATGCTTTGCACTCCATATGTAATGATTATTTAGGCAAACTAGGGAGTGGCACCACAGCTGCAACACACCTTAGAGGCAGTCCGCGGGATCGGGCTTGTAGCTGCAGTTATTTGGAGTAAGCGTTTACAAGACTTGCATTATAGATGGCCTGTGTTTCTACAGTGGGCTTTTAACATTTATGAGGGTTGGAGAAACAAAGGGAGTCAGAGAAACTGGTGTGGACATCTCAATGAAAGCAGTCAAGCTCCACTGGACAACAAGAAAGTCCTTCCTCTCATCTCTATTCCAAGGTGTTTCAGCTGTGTGTGATTGGTTCTGAGCTGACAGTAAAGACAGTGACAGTTATGACTTCAAATACTCATATTTTTAGTTATTTAGATGCAGAAACCTACACACAGAGCAATGGGCACAGCAGTCTTGAGTGATTCATTTGTTTTAAAGGTTAAGGCACATTCTTGTTTTCCATTTATATTGTGTCTCTGACGTTTTCCCTTACGGATTCTAAAAGTGAAATCTCATCTCCTTTGACAGCAACTGCCATTTCTGCTCAGTTCAAATGTGGTTTGTTTTGGGGAAAAACATATTAGCCTGTCTCTGTCTATCTCTCAACACAGGTCAACAAATCACTGTGATCCTAAATGGATCCGGAGTCAGAGAGGAGAATTATTTCTGGTCCACTTGCTGTTTGTTCTTCAGAAATGCCTCAATCAGCCCATTGGTCAGTCAATCAGGAGAATGAAAGAGACCCGACAGGCACACTTTAAAGCAAACCCCACAATGCATAGCAATTCATTTCAGCTCTGTTTTTAGCCATCAGAGACACAGATGTATACATTTAATGCCTGCTTTATTCAATGCACCTTCTTTGTACTGGGTTACTGTCGGTGCTGCAAACATTCCTTAGAGATTCTGGTCCATGTTGACATGATAGCATCATGCAGTTGCTGCAGATTTACCGGCTGCACAGTCATGCTGTAAATATCCTGTTCCTTCCTGCTATTGGACTGAGATCTGGTGAACATGTAGGCTGGTGGAGTAGACTGAATTCACTGTCATGTTCTTGGAGCCAGTAGAGTGGGCACAGGCTCAACAAACCTGGACTGGATTTCTGCTGCAAAATGCTGATGGTAGGGTCAGCAATTGCCGTAAGCCAAATCAATCAATGAATCCATTCTGCCTTGTGTCAATGGTTCAGGCTGCTGATGGTGGTGTATTAGTGTAGGCAATGTTTCCTTGGCACACATTAGACATCAGCAGAGCACTATTTAAATGCCACAGTCCACCTGTGTATCGCTGCTGACCATGCGCGTCCCTGTGTGACCCGTCTTCTATTGGCAAGCTGGTTCCATGAACATGACAATGAGTTCATTCTACTCCAGTGGCGTCTACTATGGAACAATGGAGCATCTTTGGGATATGCTGGAACGGGAGATTCACAGCACGACTGTTCATCCAACAAATCTACAGAAACTGTATGATGCTATCATATCAACATGAACCATGTCCAAGATTGGACATTATCCAAATTTTGTCACCATCATTTATCCTCGACTTAGCAGGGTGTTCAGCACTAGCGACCAATTTTAAACAGTAATATCCTAAGGAGTAGAAGTTAAATGACAACTTTATGTTTTCACTGCTATTTACTGTCTTCTAGCCGAGGTGGTGGTCACTCAGTGCTTCACTGAGCCTTCAGGGTTTTAAGATAGGTGGGTCCACATTTTCCATGAAAAACATGATTTTGTTCTGTCTGAACAGTCTGCTGGCTAGGGTTCACATTTAGGATAAATACACTGTAGAGTCAAACTAACTTTGGGAACACTTAGTTACAAGGCATATTTCTGTTGCAGTAATGCTTTGTCCTCTGGAGGTAACACTATTGTTACACATTGTTGTGAAGGCTGTGCTTAAACAGCAGCTTCAGTGGAAGCCGTTCAGCTGGACAAGTCCTCACAGCAAGTGGGTGGTTGACTCAGAGATGGCCATGTAAATTGGAATTATTTTGCATGTTTGGATGCAACTTTCCTCAAACAAACTTCTTTCACAGCTCCATCCAGATTTGGCTGGCTCCTGCTGTCATTACAGGTATACATCGGAAATGTTGCCAAATTGCAGCAGTTGCATTCATTTTAGGTACCAACTGTTTTTCTTCTAACTGTTTTCTATCTGAAGAGGAGTGGTGATGTCAGGGTAATAAATGATACGTTGGTATTTTCAGTTACTGTAATTTTTAATTACATGGTATATTGTACCACCCAGGGTCCTTTGTGTGTGGAGTTTGCATGTTCTCCCCGTGTCTGCGTGGGTTTCCGCCGGGCACTCCGGTTTCCTCCCACAGTCCAAAGACATGCAGGTGAATTGGAGAAGCTAAATTGCCCCTAGGTGTGACTGTGTGCGTGAATGTCATTGTGTGTCTGTCTGCCCTGCGATGGACTGGCGACCTGTCCAGGGTGTTTCCTTGCCTTCCGCCCATTGAGCGCTGGGATAGGCTCCAGCAACCCCCCGCGACCCTTGTGAGGATAAAGCGGTTTAGAAAATGGATGGATGGTATATTGTATTACTACCCGATCCTATAACCTGTACCTTGTTGAAGTCATCCCATGAAGAATTCAGCCTTTTCTGGTATTATAGAAAGTGGCCACTGTGTGTAACTGCAGGTATGTGTTTTCATGGCAGAATCAAAAAGCCACTGCAGACCACACCTTTTGGAATTCAAATGCAGTCAGTGTTGTGGGGTCAAGGAGGTAAGCAGTCCTCTTAAAAAGAGGAAATTACTCAGACCAGGCTGTTCTCTCTATCTTTTGATCGCTTTCCCTCTTCCTCTTCAACTATTTTTCTCACAGCCTGTTGCAGATCCCGTTCTCCCATTTTCTCTGCCTTTTGCATGATAAATTAGACAAGATAACAGCACCCGCGCTGCCTCAGAGTGGCACAGCAGTCTGACACAACGGCCCTCTCTCCTCTCTGTTTACACTCTTCCATGTTGTCCTCATCCCATACCAGCATTCCTCTTCTTTTTCTCCTCTCGTCTTTGTCTCCTCCATGTAGCCGTATTTGTACATGTAGCAAAAAAAAACAGCCAGAGAGCAGCTGGGCAGAACACACCACACACACAAACACACACACACACACACACACACACACACACACACATACAGTCCCTACACTATCTAACAAACTAACATTCCAAAAGATTCACAGGTGGTTTGAAGAAGTCCCAGGTCAATTTCAGAAAAATAAATTGAATGGCAACTTTTTTCGATCTCAGTGCAGAGCAATGTCCTCAAGAGTGTTTTTACCTACTTGACAGGAAACATTCCTGTACACCTTTGTATATGTATGCGTGTGTATATATGCCCAGCCATGATGATTAGATCTGAGTTTTCTCTCCCTCTACCTTCCTCTGTCTCTTTTCTTTCTCTTTCGTCCCACTGTGCTCCATTCCTCCACTGTAGTTATCGTCAGATATGATTCTCTTTTCCCTCGCTTCATTTGTTTTCTCCACATCTTAATATCTTCTGCCCTTTTGCCTCTTATTCACCCCCCAACCATGTTTTCTGTCCTCGCTCTGTCTTGTATCTGACTGTCATTTTTCTTTCCTCTGTCTTTTTCACTCTCTCTCTCTACCTCCCTGCCTGTCTTCTTCCTCTTGCCCCTCCAGCATGTTGTTCTTTGGCAGAAGGGCTGTATGGAAATTGGTCCGCAGTGCAGAGATGGGGGCGCAAACAAGCCCGTAGTCCCCCAGCGCTTCTCCCCAATAACACATTTCATTTCCTGCCAGGCTTCCTCACCCCCTAACATTGCCCCCCTCTCTCTCACTTCCGTCTCCCCCTCCTTTGCGTTGCATTTTCCTGTCAAAGGCCAGTGCAATCATTCATACAGTAATGCCTCCGAACTCATGCATAAAATGAAACATATTCATGCTCATGCTCACAAGCTCACTTACCTGCATACTTGAATTGACAAATATGCTCACACAGATGTGCACAAAAAATATTCTTTCTCACTTTGTCTTGAACGCTGTTTCTCTCCCCTTTTTACACACATCCAGCCTCACACACTCAGCACACACACACACACACACACACACACAGGTATGACCTATGACCCCATCATATAGAAAACTAATGTGCACCCCAGACTCTGTGAAGTCCTAATGCATATCTTATGTTTAAAAAGGCCGAGAGAAATGCCCCTGCTGGCTTTCTGTATTAACTAATGCATCCAATGGGACCTTTTCCTCTGACATCGGCTCATACGATTGAGCTTGAAAGATTAATGAGGTTGAGGCT
>OMLB01057268.1:10000-14364 GCA_900302555.1 Myripristis jacobus
TTGCTTGGCTTTTCCTGTCTCTGGCTTCCTTTCCCTGGCCACTGGCCCCCCTCCCACACAAAATATAAACAGACAGCAAAAATGGAGCCAGCGAATACACACACACACACACGCAAACACACTCACATATACATGCACACACACAGTCAGTGAGCAGAGTCAGGCTGTCAGAGCTGAGGGCTAGCGGAGCGATGTGAGATGTTGTGACACTTTTCCTCATTACATTTTCCCTGGCTGTTATGAATGTTGCACCAGCCCTGTCAGCCACGGCGAAGACCTGTCTCCAAATGTAGACACACACATTCACACACATACAGCGCCATGCACATTCACATACAGTGTACGCAGTGCGACACATGAATTAAGATTAATCTGTTTTTTTCTTTCTCCCTTGCTTTTATATTTCATGTAGCGGTGTGAGATTGGAAATGTGTACAAGAGTGCTTTTAGGCTCCATTTGCTTTAGACACATGAGAAAATGTGGTAAACCCCGTGGAGTTGGATCCCTGCCTGTATGCGGCTCTCAGTTTATCGTCTGGGCTCCAAGCTGTTAATGCGGCTGGGGTCAGTGGTGAGGTAACACATCCCTCCTTCTCCAAAAGCCTTTGCCAAGTAAAAGGGACACAGTGTTGTTACAGGCAGTGTTACAGGCAGGTGTGTCAGGTGCATGAGTGTTGGTTTAGTATTTTCCACACAGATCTGCCGTTGTACTAAGGTCTCTTTTTCCGCCTGTTTGATGACCACGCCTGCCTCTGATGACAACCAGCCCTGTGGAAGCCCCCTCCTCTCCAAAGTCGGTGGCTTGCTCCATAGCTCACACACACACACACACACACCCGTCCGGCTAGTACTTTGTTTTGTCTTTTTCCTACAGTATATTGCTTGGTCAGCTTCAACTCGATGACAAACTTGTAACAAAAGAAACAAGCCTTTTTCTTTCTTGTTGGCTTGTTCGGGGACGTTACATCGAATCGTTCTGCAAGTACAACATTTCTCAGCTGCCACTAATGAGGGCTAGGCAACAGATTACTCCATATCAAATTGAGATATTATATTTAACACCGCAAACCATTAACTGTAGGCAAGAAACAAACCTGGTGTCCTCTATTTTCAACAGAAACCCAATAAAGGTCTTGTCTCAGGACACTGGGTCCACTGGTGGGTTGGTCAGTGCTGCACTCAGCTCCCTGGAGGACAGCACAGATCCACTTTCTGTGGCAGTGCTGCCATGTCGTCTGTCTGTTCTCTCTTCGATCTGCCTGTCAGTCACTGATGGCCTTGAAATCCAGCCTCACCCAAACCTAGCTGACAGCTCAGGACTCCTCTACACACTTACACGCAACACTTGCTCTCACACACGTGCACAGACACACATATCCATACACGTACAGATAAAAAGACTCATACATTTACACATGCATGTTGGCAGACATACAGAGTGGCACAGCATGCACCCACAGACACTTGCATGGTTGTAGTCTCACACACACTTTGGAGCTGCATGCGGCTCCTCAGACCCTCTGCAGTGGCTCCCTGGAGCTTTGACAAAAAATAACATGGAAGTAAACCGTTATTTTTATTACATTTTTGTTGCACAGTGGACATTTTTATTATCTTGGAGTTTGGGGTGATACTGTGACACTGAAAAAAAAAAAAAAAAAAAAGTTTTAATGTTTCGTTAGCAAAAGTATGCGTCACACCATACTGTGTTTATGGCCTAGTGCCATTCCCTGGTGGCAGGTTTCTCTTTTGACATTTTACTTTTTTTTTTGCTAATTTGACATAGACACCCACTCATGTCCGGTCTAGAGTGGGTGCCAGACACTCTCACCTCTCAGGTGCACAAAAACATCCATGTCCATATACTCAGTCACACATGCACAATGCACACCAACATTGCAGTTATTGATACAGCACACCAAGGCTGTCTAGACAAGTGGCGGCTCAGCAGAAAGCTGTCCATCTTGCTTGTAGGAAAGGGAAATATCGATGCCTCTCAGCAACCTAAAGAAAGTCAATCATGTGGACTTTTTCACAATGAAATATGACAGACACCCAGAGCCTTTCAGCAACAAACATTTCCATTTCAAAGCCCCCATTTTACAGGATGTCATGTCAGTTTATTTTAACATAATGTCGGCTGCGGTTTAGAGGCAATTAGGAGAATGTATAAAAGGGTGACCAGATCTGTCACTGCTGTTGGCTGATAAGGGGCACCCACTGTGTTCATTAGAGTGTGTGGGTGTGGGTGCATGTTTGTGTGTGTGTGTGTATGTGTGTGTGTGAGAAGTAGAATGATTGGGAGTGTGTTTGTGGGTTCATGGGAGTTGGTCTTGTGCTTATGCATGTGTGCATGCATGACCATGTATTTGCTTCCATGGAGCAGACAAAGCAGCGCATTAATATTGCCCCTTAATGCCCTCCCTGCTACCCTGTCAGAAGTGAATTCTCCGGCTGGCATTTGCCGGTTCAAAGGGTCTCTGTGTAATTGATCAGGCTGCTGTTTGAACTGGACGCCTGGCATTTAGTCTACAGAGGAAACTGTGCCTTTCTCTGCTCTGTTGTTTCAAACTGTCTAGCTTTCAAACTACTGTGCGTGTCACCAACAGGAGTTTTGTGCTCATGCGCTGTATGTGACACATAATGAGAGCGTCTGTGATCACCTTCCATCCTCTGCTTGTATGTGTTCCTCTGTGTGTGTGTGTGTGTGTGTGTGTGTGTGCATAATTTGTACATCCCGCAAATCTTCCTCTTTCTTTCAGCCAGTGTTTTATTTAGCTGATTGCAAAATGAATCAACTGAATGCTCTGCTGCTCCATAAATACATGTAATAGATGATGTAAGGGTACTGACACACACACGGTACTGTACATGTACGCACATTAATGAGCAGACACATTAACAATAGGAAGGTTTTTCGCAGACAGTAATCCCATTAACAGTAACAGGTCTGCTCCTTTCACTCTCCCACTTGTCCTCTGTGCGACTCGCTCAGTCATTCTTTGCTCAGAACATCCAATTTTTCCTCGTTCACACTCATTCTCAAACACATTCTCCCTCTATCCCAATATTTCCTTATTGGTCTCTATTCTTTCTTTTTTCATTGTTTCCCTCCTCCTCACCTCCTCCTTATGGTACCACTTCCCTTTTCACTTAATGAAGCACTTTTTTGTTGGGACTATTCACAGTTTGCCAAAGCAATTATGCTTGAGACAATCAGCAGAAACAGTATTCTCCCTCCCTCGAATGGGCAATTTATGCTTCAAATGTTAAATAGCTATTTAAAAAAAATAAAAAATGAAAAAATTCAGAGGCAGTAGTGAATTTCAATGCTGCCACCACTCTCTCAAACAGTCATTTGGTTGACTAGAAAATGGCTGCAATCCTGACCCTCTCAAAAGATATTAGTAGTGGCTGTGGCATTTGAAATGGACAGCCAGTATCTCTAAGCCCTCTTTGCCATAAACGAGTCAAAAACCAAGCACTTAAACACAGAGAGAGCAATCATTCAGAATTGCGTTTAAAATGAACCTCTTAAGACGCTGGCACGGGAAATTGTAGCTATTTTTGTGTCAAAGCCAACAAATGCCAACTAAAAAAAATACCCAGAGTGTTTCTCTTTTGACATTTTACTTTTTGTTCATTTGATGTTGCTGGTGAATATTTATGAGTGTTTAGAGTGGAGAATAGGACATTTGCAAACAACTGACAGACTTTTGGTAGCGCTAGTTTTATGAAACCGAGTTCAGGTTTATTTGTTTAGTGTTTTTTTTTGTGAGAAACTCTTGATCAGTAAATCTAATATCTTTTACCAATACCAGAAAAAAATCAACTCCACAGCAGAAGACAAATAAAATAATATACCTTGCACGGAACTTTTTAATGCACGCCCGTCGAAAGACCTTGGCTGAAATATTGATTTTTCTCTCCAAGCCTTTATTACATCCTAGTAAGTGGACTCTCTCTCTCTCTCTCTCTCTCTCCCTCCCTCCCCATGGTCGACTTTTGCTGGCTAAATCCACACGGATTCGTAGCCGTGAAATTGTTGATTGCAGTTGAGGACTCATTTATAAAACAGAGAGAGCTGTTTACTTTTTATTTGGCCTCAGTGTTCACAAATGCCCTGGCTTCAGCTGGAATTGAAAGCATAAATCTCACTGTGGTAAAGCAGAAAAACCTCCAGAGCTGGTAAAGTCACAGAAAAGGGAAGACAGGGGTATCAAGGGAAGGATGGGCGGGTGATGGAGCTGATAGTTGGGCGGGCAAAGCTCTGGTTCAGTACACAGGTAATAGGAATACAATCTGATCTGTTGAACCACAAATAATCCCAATAGGGAAATGGTAAAAGGCTGACCAAGACCCCT
>OMLB01057272.1:0-20650 GCA_900302555.1 Myripristis jacobus
CAGGTGGCAGTGTTGTGGTATTTGACAGTATTTGTGTGTATTGCTTCTCAAAGGTTTCCAAAAAACTTCACTAGTTGGGCATAGCCTCACTAAAACGTCAATACTACAACTACTCCTACTACAGCTACTACTATTACTACTACTCCTACTACTACTATTACTACTCCTACTCCTCCTCCTCCTCCTACTCTTCCTCCTCCTCCTCCTACTACTCCTACTACTCCTACTATAACTACTACTACTCCCACTACTACAACTCCTACCACGTACTACTACTACTCCTACTCCTGTGACTACTACTACTACTATTACTACTATTTAGTACCTGATGTATACTAACTATCTGTAAATGTCGTCAGAGGTTGTTGATTTGACATTTATATTTTCATTTATATTTCTGTCAACCTCACTACATACCGTCCATAAGTCATAACATCCAAAATCACAGCACACTTTCACTATCTTTTTCTTGTTGTAGGATTTGTTTTAAATGAAGTAATGCATGATGACTTATGATAAAAATAATAATCTTACATAGTTACGTACATTATCAGTTGAGTCTATGGTACAGCGTTCATGAGTGTTGCTGAAGGGAATTCCTGGTTCAGCTCTGTGAAGCTGTCTCACATGTGTGTGTTATTTTTAAAATATCAGCAAGACCAACTCAAATTGGCTTCTTAACATGAACAATATTGGTGTAACTAAGATTTTTTTTTGTTGAATTATCAACAATACAACTTTCACAAGTCTCGCTTTCTGTAAGACTTTGAATGAGAACAACAGTGGTGTGAGTGTGTGTGTGTGTCTGTGTGTGTGTGTGCGTACATGCATTTGTGTATGCATGTTCAAAGAGCCCAAAAGATCCTACTCAAATATGGTAACACCAAAACAAGGAAGTAGAAAAATCACCATGCAGCATGACTGTATCATCAAAACAATGTTGGCCTCTGTTCTGACAGTGAGAAAAACATGGGGGTTATTTTACTGTATGAATAATCAGGCTTTGAAATCTGCTGTTTGATACAGCCACTGTTCATGGAACTGAGGTCACACAGTCACTTTTTAAGCAATCCAGCTATAAACAAGGTTCTTTGACCTAGTTTTGTTATGTGTCTTATCTGTCCTGTGTGTCTCAGTAAGATGTTGGGCCCCCACAAGCCACCAGAACAGCTTCAATGCACTTTGACTTCAAAGTCTCTGAACTCAGCTGGAGGGATGAAGCTCCATTTTTCCAAGATATATTCCCTCATTTGGTGTTTTGATGATGGTGGTGGGGAACTCTGTCAAACACACTGGTCTAAAATCTCCCATAGGTGTTTTAATGGGTTTAGATGTGGTGAGTGCAAAGGCCATAGTATGTGATTTAGATCAATTTCATCCTCATCAAACCATTCAGTGAGGCCTCGTGCCCTGTGGATGAGGAAGCGCTCAGTCCCATCAGGAAAGAAATGTTTCATCACAGGATAAAGGTGATCACTCAGAATAACTTTGTATTGATTTGCCGTGAGCCTTCCCTCTAAGAGGAAGAGTGGACCAGAACCAAGCCAGGAAAATGCCCCCCATGTCATAACAGAGCCAGCAGAGCCCCTCACTGTCAGGTCCAATATTCAGGCCTGCAGCTTTCTCTTGGTTGACGCCGCACATGCACTCAGCCAATAGTCCAGAATATGAAGAAGCATCTGACCGCATCACCTTTTTCACATCTCTGCAGGCCAGGGTCTGTGGTTTTTGCACCACTCAACTCTCAAATGTACATTTCTCTTTGTAATGAGGCCCCTATGCACTACTTCTCTTTCTGCATACAGTATCTTTTGGAAGAACAGAGCTCCATCCCTCCAGAGGAGTTCAGAGACTTTCAGAGTCTAGGCCGAGGAGCACTGAAGCTGTTCTCATGGCCCCACACCTTACCGAGACACTTGATGTTGGCTTTCCTTTCATTTGTCACCTGCCCCTACACATTAAATGAATGTGTGAATGTGTTTGTGAGAGAGGCAGTGTTTGCAACAATTTGGGTGCAATGGTTGCACGTGTGTTTTGCACATTAGACACAGACACATAGACAGCCGCTCACCCAGGTCTGGTGCTGCTGCTCCTGCTGGTGCAGCTCGGTCTCGTCCACGCAGGGCCGGTCCAAGTTGAACCACAGAGACTCTGTTATCCGAGGGAACAGAGACGGAAACAGAGTGGACATCTCCGCCCGGCTGGCCGACATACAGGGACACAAACACACACTCAGCTATGAGCGAGATTCATGTAACATTAATGTTAACCACAGTTAAATACAAAAAACATGACAATTCAAAGAGCTGGACATAAACAAAAACATTTATCAGTCCACCGAAGCACAAATTCATCTTTGGCTTCACTGGTTGCTATTTTCCTAAGGAGGGCGACATCATTTTTTTCTTCTTTTTTTCATATTTTGAGTAGCCATTTTGGCTTACTGGTTACGGTTACGGTTAGACACATCTTGGTTATGATTAGGATTAGGGAAAGGTTGTAGAGAATGAACTTAAGTCAACTGGGTCGTTCCTTCGCCATTCTAGGAAAAAAAAAAGACACAGTAACAAAAGTCTTTCAGTGTTGAGCATGTGTATGAAGAGTTATGTGATGTGATGGCAGTTTTCATGTCTAAACGCGGGTCTTCACTCAAAACACACCACCTTCCTTCCTACATAATGCTTGCATGCTCTTCATCGAAGGAAAATTATTATGTTCAATCGACAAAATAAAAAAGTTAAGGCTAGCACTAGACTCGTGGGAATTTTCTGCCCAAGCTTTCCTTTGCGAGATGACGGCCGTGCACTAACAGCAACTTCACAGCCATGGCGGATTTAAAACACCATATTAAACGACTTGTAAATGCTCCGCAAAACAATACTAAAAAAAACAAAAAAACAAAAACATGTAACTCGGGCGTTAATTTTACCTGCCAGTAGCTCGTCCCGGCTTTCAATAAATTCAAAACAATCCAGCCGGAAACCTCTAGTGTTCACCTATACATGTCCCCCGAATTCCGTGGCCCCGTGCTTCACGTCACAAAGGTTCCGCTTTGCGTTTCACAAGGTGACACTGAGCAAAGGAAAAATCCAGTGATATATGAATGTAAATGAAGTAAATAGTTAACAATAATAATACACGTTCACGTAATAGAGATAAAGATCTAATGATGGCTCTTAGGGATTCAAAATTCCCATGTCCCTCTGCACCCTTTTTTAAAAATTATTTTTATTTTTTATAAACCCACAGCAGGACGCAGACTACTAAAATAATTTCTCATGTCAGGAGACCAGAACGGCTGTTTTTCCCCTCTGAAGAAAGGAGCAATAAATACCATTTATTTACAGCAGTTAAGTTAGCCTTTGGCCTGCACTGTTTGACTCTGTAGTGGAAACCACAATGGCATGAATATACAACAAGGCCTATGTCCTCTGACTCAGCAGTAACAAAACTTCTGAGAGGTTGCACACACACAAAAAAAAATCACCCAAATGAAGGTGCATTTCAACAAATTAGCCTGCCAAATCTAAAAACAGAGATACAGGGAGCCAATCGCCTGTTTCTTCTTCCTGTTGCAAGGTCATGTGATTAATTGTGATGACTTTTTTTTTATTTTTTTTTTTTATCACTCAACATTTCTAGGTCATGTTGCCATTTCAATGGCCACCATAAACTACTATGAGCTAGTGTGCTTGTGTGTGTGTGTGTGTGTGTGTGTGTGAGTGAGTGTAAGAGAGAGAGAATGAGGGAGGTGTGGGAAGTCCTTGAGATAAGGCTCAACTTTTATGATAGTAAAACATGTGAACCATCTCCCTCTCCTTCTCTCTCTCTCTCTCTCACACACACACATACACATACACACCATTCAGAGAGACTTTGGTCTTTAGAAACATATTAATTGATGATTCTGCAATTATTCACATTTCACCCACTTTAGGGCACATTTATTTTCAATGAAACTCAGCTCACAAGCACAAAGACATACGCACAGAGTTTGTTTTTTTTAATTGTTTAGACTTCAGAAGTGTATCAGAGGAGGCCAGAGGGCTGCAGTCTCTTTGGATCATCACTTCACGAAGGACTCATCCAGATCGTAAAGGGTAAGGTGATACTCCCCATAGCTGTTTGTAGATCTCCAGCTCTTCTGCTCTGTGAATCTGTTGCCAGGAAAGGTGCAGATTTTTCTTTTTCTTTACCTATTAAAAAAAAAAAGGCTACATCACCCAGGTTTTTGTTCTGTGGTGTTAGTTTCCAGTTTCTGCCCAATGAAGAAAACAGATGAGGGATTACTTCTTAAGGAAACATTCACTTATGGATATTGTTTCCAATATCAAAACAGTTTAGTAAAATATATTGTTGGCTTTATTGACTATTGATAATTGAAAATCAAATATCATCTGAGTTTTTTCCCTCTTGAAATGGATATATATAATTTGATTCCTCACAGTGGGACAACCTTCAACTGTTTTACTGTTTGTTACATTCATGGAGTTTCTTGTGTGTAGTTTATATGTATTAGTGTCTTCTTTGCCGACTTTCATATAAAGTCAGTATTATCATTCAACAAGAGATAGAGAAAGACATTTATTCTGAGAGGTTAACCCACCAACATAACCTGATTTTTTTTCTAACATTCTGATATAGTTATTGTGTTATTTAATGGATGGCTCATGGATGGCTCATTCTGTAATTAGGGGTACATGTCAAGTCCACAGGCTGTATTTATCAATTTTACTAAATATTCACCTCAAGCAATGATCAGTTTTATATTAGGGCACAATTCTCTTTAATTTAATACAAAAAGTCAACAGGTCCCATTATTTATTTTGCAGAAAACTCATATTTTATACTTGAATTTGCTGTTTTTGTGCTGTCCGATTTGCTAAATGTCAGGCTTTGCTCTTGCGAATAACACTAAAATACATGTTTTTATATATAATTTTCAGAATTATTGGTCCAAAATAATCATTAAAACATGAGAAAGGTGAAATCTCTGTCAACTGTTACCTATTGAAAAAGCCCCTATAAATCAGCAATGGTTTGCTCCAAAGTCATGTGCTTCCTACAGGGAGGGAAATCTAAAGACCGTGTGGTAAGTTCCTACTCCTCCTCTTCAGTATTTATTCAATATTACTGTGTGCACATAGAGCGAGTTAATTGATCATCAGCTGTGTTATCCACATGTTCCCGTGAACTTGCTTTAAATGTTATATTTACAAGAATGTAGAGAAGGTGTAGGAAAATATGAGTTGATCAAGGCCCTGTGGTGACAGGCCCAAAGTCAGCAGTCAGCATGAGGTCCTAAAATGGCTACCTCTCAACTGTGTCTTCACATAACTGTAGCACAGTTGATGGGGATTAACACAGTTGTCAGTGTTGGCAGTTTATTATCATATTTTATACTTAAATTTAGTGTTGTTGATTTGAAAAAAAAAAAAAGATTCATGAACTATTGTTATTACACAGAAATTACATTAGAGCTTAAGCTTGGCAATTTAGTAATTTAGTGCATTTAGAGGGTATATTATGGAAACAACAAGATTATTTATCAAAAAAGAAAACTGATTTCTTCACTTTTTGGTTGACATGAAATGTACCCCTAATTATAGAATGACTCAGATGTTATTCTCGCCTGATCTGACTCCCCAACACATCATTGTACTTTCCATAGTAGCTGAAAAAAAATTGTGAGTTAGCTGCCATGATGTAAAAATATAATAACACATGTCCCAGTGAATTAGTCGGGTGATTCCCGCACCATACACTTGTAATTTCATGATTGTGAGTCAGGCTGTTGTGTTTCATGCCACCCCCTCATGTTTCCAGGCGCCACTGTTTTCTGTCAAATAATCCTTGGAGGCAACTGAGAATCATTTCTGAAATATTAAAAGAACAGTTTTACATATGTCACTGCCTCCCTGTTGCAGAGCTACAGTATGTTGGGTGTTGTGGCCTCGCTGCTGCTCCTGTCCAGCGGCGCTCTGTCTCTGGACAAACTCAACATGTGTATGGATGCCAAACACCATAAAGTGGAGCCTGGCCCCGAGGGACAACTGTACAGCCAGGTAATGACTGAGAATGTCCTTGGAGATTATGCTGTCCAAAACCTGTTGGGACACACTGGTGTTGTGCTGGGAGGTTAAAACATTCCCACACAACAGTCTAAAGAACTTGCTCTACAGATGCTGATCATGTTCCCGCGACCTACCCTCACACTAGACATGTCAGGATAAGTTGCATAAAAGTGAGGGCTTTTTCTATCATTAGCCAGCTTCAGCAATGACTTTTGGTGTCCCAGCTGGAAACAGAGCGTGTGACTTCCTCACCTGAGCAGTATGTTTAAAACTGTGTCCTTGGAACTCCATGTACCCACAGCAATACTGTAATAATACACTCACTTCCCTCTTTCCCTTACTGTCAGTGCACCCCGTGGCGCGACAATGCATGCTGCACAGGTGACACCACTGAGGCAGCCCATGTGGAGAGCTCCTACCTGTACAACTTTACCTGGGACCACTGTGGCACCATGAGCCCCGGGTGCAAGAAACATTTCATCCAGGACACGTGCTTCTATGAGTGCTCACCGCATTTGGGCCCCTGGATACAGCAAGTGTGTATTGTGCATATGTTCTTTCTCTCCATCTCCATGAGTGTGTGTGTTTGCATCTCTAGACAGCCATGGAAAACAGACACAATTTATCAGAGGAACTTAATATGTTGCTGTAAAGAATATCCTTGTTGTGCTGTTGTAGTTTTCAATAATAAACTGTCTCAGGCTAAATACTTTTTATAAACACAGACTCCCTAATCTACTTCATTTCATTTTTGAAGACCCTTTGTAAGTCATCTAATAGAACAATGCATCACTGCTGCCAGAGTTAGGAGTTTAATTCCAACAAAGATCATCAATGCTCAGTATATTTTATATGTACTCACAATACTTACAGCAAGCAGCACATATTACACATATTCTGATGGGGATATTTGGTTTACTGCTGTGTATTTCAGTATATTTAACAGAAAACAGTTGGTTCTGATTCTTATGTTTTAATTTTTGGTAGTTCTGCTCTATTCAGTATTGACAGCAGAAAGAGAAATGATAGGCAGAGAGAGTAGACAACATGCAGCAAAGGGCTCAGGCCCCAATATGTGGCACATGGCCCACCAGGTGAGCCGGGCGCCCCTTATTCAGTTTCTTTATTTCACCTGATATAAACGACTCTATTCTCTGTCTAGGTGGACCAGAGCTGGCGAAAAGAGCGCATCTTGAATGTGCCTCTGTGTATGGAGGACTGCCACAGCTGGTGGGAGGACTGCAAGAATGACCTCACCTGCAAGAGCAACTGGCACTATGGATGGGATTGGAGCACAGGTGAGCAAAGGACCCTGGGACTTTCAAACAGACTTTGTGGGTGAAGTCCAGTTCGTCTGGATGATTCTGTCAAGTGCATACAGGGACAACCTCCTCATACAGGTGGCACACAACTGTGCATTGTGAGGTACTGTATGATTCAAAAGTCTGACATTTGTGCCCTCAGGAGCTGCTACCTGCACTTTTTTCCATAACCTATATCACTGAAGGACATAAGGCTAATGTGTATCTGTAAACTTTGTTGCTGGTTGAGAAGTTCTTCACGCATCTAAATCAAATTCCTTCAACGCACATTCGGGGAATATAACATTGGTTCTGATTCTCAGGCCCTCAAGAAGAAATTTTGTTATTTGAGTATATTCTACTTATCTAGAATAACAGGTCCTGGTTTAAAAATTTGCTAAAGCAAAAGTACAAAGTAGCTTATTTAAATGTACTTGGACTAAAAGTATACTGGGTTACTTTTTGCCCGACTGGCAGGTGAGGCCTCAGGAAGTGTCTGTTTGTCCATCCGTCCGTTCAACACTTTGCTGCAAGGCAACATATCTTGAAAACTACACAGCAGATTGCCATGAAATAAAGTGAGCACGTTCATGCTCACTCAAGAGAGCAGAGGAGGAACCTACTTAATTTTGATGACCTTATGACCTTTCATCTAGCGCCACCCTCCGGCCAAAATGTCAACTAGGACACAAGATATTACAAATGTAATTAGTGTATTGCCATGATATTTGGTGAGATAAATAACCTAATAAATAAAAATAACTAATCTAATGAATAAATTCTACCCAAAGGAAGATTCCTCTTCCTCAGCGCCACCCTCAGGCCAAAATGAGAAATTTGATATCTCACAATCTATTGGGAAGATTGCTTTGAAATTTAGTGAGCATATTCATGCTCCCCTGGGGACAAACCCTCTCAGTTTTGATGACCTTATGACCTGTAAATAATAAATAAATAAAACAATAAATGTCAGATGAGATATCACTATACATGAAATATCACTAAATCTAATCAGTGGATTGCTTGGATATTTGGTTAGTGTGTTCATACTCCCTTGGAAGGAAGATTACTTGTGATTTTGGTGACCCCATTAACTTTCCTCTAGCGCCATCCTAAGTCCAAAATGTCTAATTTGATATCTTACAATCTGCTTTCTTTAATTAATTGAAAAATGGAAATAAAACCACAAAATAAAGAGCAATTAAAACTTGCAAATTAAGTGAGGTTACATTGTTCCAGTCTCTGCTGCTCATGGAGGGAACAAAAGAAAGTGTACTGTGTAATGGATGTGATATAGTCAAGTGAGTGAACAGCATCAAGACTGTTGCTAAGGATTGAAATGGAGTGTGTGTGTCTGCCTGTCTCTGTGAGTGAGTGTCTGTCTGACTGGATCCCCCTCTCACTCTCTCTCTCTGTCTCTCTCTCAGGGCATAACAGATGCCCTAAAGACAGCAAGTGCACGAAATGGACTGATTATTTCCCCACACCCAAGTCCATGTGTGAAGAGATCTGGTCCAACTCCTACCGGTACAGCACCCTGTCCAAAAGCTCAGGCCGCTGCATGCAGTTGTGGTTCACCGGAGAAAACCCCAACAAGAAGGTGGCTCAGCACTACCTTAACAGCGCTTGGCAGCAACAAAGCTCTGCCTCGACAACGCTGCTCCTCCTGGCTGCCACATCCCTCTCTGTAATCGTGTACTGATTAAAACAGTCACTGCCAAAGACAGCTGTGACTGTGTTGTATCTCTGTCCACATCTGCCATGTTGTGATAATTTGACATTTGTGTATCCTGATGATATGATGACCACCATGGTAAAGATGTCTGTCTGTCTGTCTGTGTGGTTTCAAGTTCATAGTCTTATCAGAGCAGCACTATCGATCTAGGAACACTGGTCACATCAAAGTGCCATATGTCATAAACTGATTTAAAGTCAGCCTTCCTCAGACATTTTTTCTGACTTGCAGCAGTCTGGATAATTGGTGAAAATATGCACTATGCACTGAATTGAAGGGTCCTCGGCCAAGTGTGAAGGCTGTTTGATATTCTTTATCAGAAAAGTCAAGAAAATAAATCTCCAAATGAGCTTGACATTGAGTTTTTCTGTCACTGGATCATTCTGCTGTGATGTTCATGACGGCATGAAGTCCTGCACCCATCCAAACTAAATTTCGCAAAGAGATTTTCCAAGGTCCATTAGAGCATTTTGTCTGTAATAATATGAACATGCAGAATTTCTTTGTCTTCAGATGTCTAAAAACCACTATCCATCAGGGCTCATCTTTTCATCTCTGTATCTGAGCGAGAACAAACAGCTGTAAAAACATGCCATTTCCAGAAGGCTTCATAAATATAGGATTCGATTTCTAAATCTGTGGAAAACTGATAATATTTCTGATGAATGGAACCTTTTTGCCTCAACTGACCCCGGGGGCTGGGTAGTTTATCTGTCTTCATACTCATTTAGCTCCACCTCTCTGTTTTTGAAGTTCCTTCCTCTTTTCTTATCCTTTCTCATGTTTCTCACTTCCAATCCCTGAAATTTCCTCAGCCTCCCAGTGCAGCCAACCACAAAACCTATCTGTGTCTATCAGACAGCCACAGCGTGCTGGCTTGGAAACCTCTCCATGCACTGTGACTAAATGGCCTCGAAACTTAACTCTGCTATCCTGTCACATCTGTCTTCTCTTTCCTCTTTGTTTTCACTGCAAAATCTGAAGTGGCATTAAAACACTGAGCAGTGATGGACTATTGGAAAGAAAGTGTGCATTGCCCACTGCCTTATGGTTGCAATAAAATCAGCAAGGCATATGAGAAACTAATCATAAAGCCAAAATGTAGTCATACAGTTACAATAACATCATCCAGACTAAGATTAATTTTATCATCAAAATGTACACGTACCGAACTCAGGCTGAATTCAAAAGAAGTGGTGTGGAGAAAGGAAAGAAAAGAACAAGAAAAACAGGGCAGGCACACTTCGTAGGGCTCTGGGTTGACGTTTCTATTCAGCACAGACAAGGGATCAGCTTCAAAACCTCTTTATAACATTAAACCTTTGGTGAGGAATTTGTAAAACTGACCTAGGATCTTCACTGAAGGATAACTTCTCTGCATGGCGGGCCCCAGTGATCACAGCAACACATGACCACGCTGGGCCAGCTAGTGGTTAGCAGCCTCCACTGCTCAGTAATTATGGGGTTCCATTGCCTGTGTGTGTCTGTGTGTCTGTGTGTGTGTGTATGTGTGTATGTGTGTGTGTGTGTGTCTGTGTGTGTGTGCGTGAGGGAGAGAGAAAGTGTAAGGGTGTGTTTATGTCTCTCTCTCTCTCTCTCTCTCCCTCTATTTATGTGTGTTTGTGTGTCTCAGGATCTCTGTGTGTGTATGCAGGGCATGAGCTTGAATATATGTGTGTTGATGCCACGTCTGTTTTCAGTTTGTATGTTTTCCGTCAGGTCTTTGAAGAAGTCTTTTGATTGGCTGCTGGCCACAAGGTGTGTATACAGGACATTGCACCGACCACCTGGCACAGATCAAAAATGGTCGAGGGTTATTTCACTTAACAAGTCTGACACGAGCATTTAACGACCTCTGTGTATTTTATGAATGCCCATGGCAGACCAGAGCTATTATATAGGATACCACCGAATGATTTTTAACAGGATACCTCTGATGTTATCTACAGTAGCTGCTAGTGTACTAAAATGTTACATTACCATTTAACAGAGATCAGACAGATTCAAATATTAAACCCTCCCCATTGATTCCTGTCTCTTTTCAAGATGTGCTACTGTAAGCAGCAGTTGTATGTCTAACACTCCTGGTCATATATGGGTTGCAGATGTTCAGCAATACTGGGATCATTACTCCCTTTTCACTAAAAACACCCAAACAACTTTTATGGAAATATTTTTCTAACAATGCCTTGGGGAAGAACAGTGATGTCAGCTGAACTAGTGCTCTAAAGTTCATCTCAAAAAACAATCTTTTAAGTTTGAACCATATAAAGGTGTCCATTTCTATAGCACTTAAATTACCCATGAGGTTCAAATGAACGATTGAGGCAGGCTTAACAAATACCAGACATTTTCAGTGTCCCGCCAACCATTGTACCTCCAAAATGTGATTTTCCTATTAAGCTTATTGCATTTTACAACCTTTTACATGTACAACATTTTACATACTCTCAGTATTGAGCGGACACCAGAACTGTAAAGTGTTTTCACAAAATTGAAGAAGCCAGTTGTTTGTAGCACGTAGATGATTTGCAGCCACAATTTATTATGATGTGACATTTTGCAACACTGTTTATAATCTCTGCATGCAGACATAATGTAGAGCCACATGCTTTTAGAGTGTTTTACAGTCTTGTGCGCACATGCACACACACGCGCGCACACACACACACAGGCATACCCAGTGTGATGCCATAGCCAGAAATAGCAAGGGGGTGGCAGCAGTCCCTCTAGCTATTAATACACAGCTTTTCTGAGGTCACTCGCAACACACACCACCCTGTCTAACTGTAAACCTCACTGTCTTAACCCTCTCTCTCTTTCTCTCTCTCTCTCTCTCTCTCTCTTTCTTTCTATTTCTCTCCCTCCCTGTGTATGTGTGCATTTGTGTGCGTGCATCCATGTGCTTAAATCCATCCTTTTAATGCATAGCTGGAACATTTTAAAACAACTGAGGCATAACAACAGAATAATGCCATGTGTAATGATCTCCAGGCCCTCAGTCAGCCTACCGTTTGCAGCCGTCTGCCAATCTGGCCCCTAGGTGGACACTTACACCTTTTGCTGGTGTGTGGTCTGGCAAGGAAGCAAAAATTGCATAACAGGATTGGAGCTTGTGTTGAGCAACTAGTCTGGCCTGTTCGATAAAGTGTGGCCATGTAAGCTGCAGCTCACAGAAATGGGTTGGAGAGGGTCAGCTGCTCTGCCATGATACCAGACTGGACTGGGGAAAGGCAGGGTGTCCTCTCGGTTATTAGTGTGGCAGATAACACTGTAGGTGTGTGGAGTGAATTTGACTGGCTTGCTCATGGTTGTCTGATTAAGCCTTAGTTTACTGATTAATGCCCTGGGCGATTCATCCATCTGGAGGGAACAATTGCACATCCTGTTCCCGTCCACCCCACTGTCCCTCTTTCTCTGTCCCTTTCTCCCTCTATCTATCTTTATCTCTCCATCCCTCTATCACTTCATCTCTACCTCCCTAAACCTAGGTGCGTCAAAACAGCAAGAGCTAGGAAAAAATAGACCCAAAGTGCGACAACTTTAGCTTCAAAATAAAACGTCGGAAATGTAACCCATCAATAGGGGGTTTCATTTTGAAGTAGGTAACCGGAAAGTGGATATATTGCGTTGTGTTGCGATTAACGCGTGGTGTCTCCGCTGCTCGCCACCGTCTCCAGTGTGGATTTACATACTCTGATTTCCGTGGGACTGGGAAGCGAGAGAGGAGGGCAGCGAGCCTTTTCAGGAACTGAGGAAACGGCCACAAACAGCGTACAATTTAACAACTTGTTGCCCCGTCGTCGTTGTTTTTTCCGCACTTCTAACGCAGCTCACCTCGGAGAAACTTTTCTCGCCTCTTGCGGGTCTCTCCCTGGATTTCCCCCCCTTACGACTCTGCTCTGGAGGTCCGTGCGGAGGCTTGGGAGAAGTCGGGAAGCAGCTTGAGCTGAGCCGGGTTGAAGGGCTGTGGCCATGGCCGGGGGTGGTGGGGTGTCTCCGCTGGGGCCCGCACCGCCGATGTGGTATCACCGGGACCTGAGTCGAGCTGCGGCCGAGGAGCTGCTGGCCCGGGCCGGGAGGGACGGGAGCTTCCTGGTGCGGGACAGCGAGAGTGTCAACGGGGCTTACGCTTTGTGTGTGCTGTAAGTAACTTTTTTTCCCCTTCAAAGTAAGAAAAACACACAAGACACACGCATGGACCTTGCAGTTGTGTGCGCGGCCTCGGTTGACTTTGCTAATGAGCTGTGCGACAAAAACGAAAAGCTGTGTCACTGCTAACGGTGTTAAACTTGGTATTTTTCCAGTAGTTACGGTAGTCATCCTTGTAAAGAGTCTGGTGTTTGTTTTGTGCTTGAGTCACAGTCCAGTCTGGTGGCTGGCTTGACGCTGCTGTGCTAACGATAGTTCAATCAAGCAGCTGAAGTTTTAAACTTCCCTACAGTTGCAAATTGGCATCTGAAGTTGTTGTTTTTTTTGCCACCAAACAGAGGCACAGGCCCGCATACACCATTGTTAAGTTTCAGTAAGGTCTCAGCCAAGTGCATATGTTTATTTTCTGAGAGAGCCTGTCTGTCTGCCCGGCTGGCAGTGAGACTACAGCATGGTACACAGCTTCAGGGCTGTCCCTGTCTGTCTTGTTGGAAGTGATGCTTGCAGCAGGGCACTCTGCCACAGCCACCCTGCAGCTGTGAACACTGACATTACTCTAAATGGTGCTGGAGGTAAACAAAAACATCCATCAAAGTTTGCAACCATGTTTTTGTTTCCGATCTCTCCGTGATTACAGTACACTCATTAAAAGTATTAAAAATAAATAAATAAATTGGCCATAAGCCAGACAGCTTACTAATTACTGTACCATCTGCCAATTTTAATTAGCATCAAATCTTGCAGTATATGTAATTATTTGCAGTGGAGGAGGTGGTTGTATTCAGAATATCTGCAGAAATACACACATAATTATTCCAGTTTATACAAATTTGAACTGTGGACATTTCATAACGACTCAGATCAAAAGAAATGTTGAAAAGAGTTCAAGACTCCTAAAACTGCCACTGACCAACTTGTACATGACCAGTGTGCTCAGTCCCAAAAACACGTGCACGCACACACATGCAATTAGACAATTGGATAGACTACTGATTGTGCAGATAGATTAACAGTGCAGGAAATATCTGCAGGGCTATGCCATGTGACACTCTGACTTTGAATCGACCTACATCCCCTATCTGATAGTTTACCCCATGCTGTGCTCACTGTGTGTGTGTGTTTGTTCCTGTGTTTATATGTCTATGCATGCATGAATGCACACCCGTGTGTTTGTGTGTACGTGTATGCTTAAATCTGCAGTTGTGTGTGCATGCGTGTTACACACATACCTCTGTCAAACGAAGGTAACACCAAATACACTTTGTAATCTGAATGCACTGGATGGAAAAACTTCCCTTTGTCTGTTAGACAGCTGGGTGTATCTGCATATGTACAAATGCCCACATACACCTGTTACTCACAATATACACTGTTGCAGCCATTTTAAAGTTAGTATGGGACCTGAACATTATAACACACTATACCATACATACAATAGTATAAACATATAGTAGTATGTTAAAAATAGGCCTATGACCCATTTGGGTCCTTGTCCCAAAGAACAATAGAAAACCTGGTGACAGTATGTATTTTGCATCCTTAGTTGGATACAATTCAGTAGGTAAATCTGATGACCAACAGCAGTCCACACATCCATCAGCTGTTTCCTGATTCGCTCCCACAACTCCCTGCCTCTCCCTTCCTCTCCTTTTTCACCTTTCACATCATGGACTGATGGACTTTTTCATCCCAGAGTTGTTTCCCCCCTTACCCTGACAGTTTGTGTGTGTTTGTATGTAATTTTAATTATATGTTTATTATTGAGGTTGTGGTTTGCAGAGGTCCACATTATATTGACATGTTTCAAATTTTTTGCCCTCCCTATGTATATACATGAGGGTGACAGAATATTAGAAACACCTCTCATAATATTAGAAACACCTCTCAGTAAAATGTGATCTAGTACAGCAGCACTAACTATGAGCTCAATGCCAGACATGGAATGAATGAACGCCTCTATTACTGTGACAAAAAGAAAACCTGAGCATTATATATCTGTATCTATATCTATATCTCTATATCTCTATTTAGTTATCTCTATCTATATATCTATATCTATATATTTCTCTCTCTCTCTCTCTCTCTCTCTCTCTCTCTCTCTCTCTCTCTCTCTCCCTCTCTCTCTCTTTATATATATATGTGTATGTATATATATGTATGCTTTCTAAATGACTAAAAAGAGACGTTAAAGACTCCTAAAACCAGTCAGCTGAAATAGAATTTCAAGTGATTTAACAACAGGATCATGTGAAGGCATAAACATAATTTCCATTTAAAAACGGCAAAGGACAACCTTTTGTCATGGTTATGTTCGCTTCCTTGTGAATGATTGTAACTACCTGGGCATGCATCCAATTGGGTTAAATCAACGTACTGTATTCTTTTGATCTCTGTAATTATTGAAAACGTGGTACCAGATTAACTGGGTACACTAAGAAATCCTGCAAGGGGAAAAAAATTGGAATTTTCTCTTGGTTTATGTTCTACATATTTGCCATTATATCTGTTCAAAGTAATGTACTGTGAGTCGCCACACAAACTCTGCCTGGTGTGCCTCTTGCCCTGCTGCATATCCCCATTCCACTCATGTCACACAAGTGAAAGGATGAAATGAAGACAGGCAAGTGAACGTCAGTTTGTAATTTAGACAAACTCAGTCATAGTAATATATCTATGGCTATGTTAGGACTGGCTATTGAAAACAGATAGCAATTAGGGCCACTTTTTTTTTTTAATTTGGCATTGATTTCAAGGTGATGAAATGCATTGAGAATGTTAAAAATATGGATATTTATGGTTGGGGGAAGTTGGGGAAAAAATAATTTGGGGGATTCTACTGCCAAAAGCAAAACATTGTACTCTGTTATATAGTAAGAGATGCTTTCATTGAACAAAACATAAGTATATATTCAAGATGGGTGTGGAATTTGAAGCAATCAGTTATCAAAACATTTCCAGCTTCACCCAGCTCCTTGCTTCACGGACCGGTGATGTCAGATCAGTATCGGAGAAGATATCTGACTACGAGCCATCTATCTTTAAAAGTTATGCCTTTGAAATCAGTAATGACTCCTAAGCTATCTGTCTCTGGTTCACAGACAAGAAGACGATAAGGTGGGACAACACATTCATTTCCACCTGGTTCACTTGAGTGTCAGCTAATATTGCGGAGCTGCAAAATGCATTTCCAGGAAGTCAAAGCTATATCACTGGAGGCTTGTAAAGGCTCCAGACCCCTAAACAGCTCTTTTTTTTTTAAAGAAACTTGTGGCTTTAGAGGGGCTTCCTGCACACTTGGTTGACTGAGGTCTATGGTTTTATTTTTTAGAACAAACATGCTCACCCACAGAAAAACTTTGTTAGAAGGGAAGGTTGCGCTTCAACAATATGATTCTCAGTCCTAAACCCCAAATCCAGAAGGCATATTCAGGAAACTCAGGAATAATATTCTTATTTATACTTATTTATTCAGAATGATGTACAATGCTGTGACAGTATATGATAGTATTGTACATCATGCTGAATAAATAAATAAGAGATGAACATACTGTTGCCGAGTGCAGGTCATATTGAGCTTTACTGGGCTGAAGTCTGTACCATGTAGTTCTGACAGGGATCAGCTGATACCGATACTGGTATAAGTGCCAATTCTGAGCTAAAACAGACGATTGGTATTGGAGATTTTACCCAAGACTAGCATCTGACGCAAAAACGTCCCGAGTAACATGTCAGAAATTAGGGCAAACTATCTTAATTATCTGCCTTTTTGCTACACAGAAAACTTTATTTCTCAAATGATGGGTAAAAGAAGGATTTCTACATCAGTTCTTTTGTCCAGAGACTCCAAACTAATGCTCCAAGCTCCACTGTTGAGTGAAAGTAATGGATGGAAGTGGTACTGAGTGTGAGCTGATATGTGAAGTGTCATGCTGTGTAACTGTATTGGCATTGAAAAAAGTGGTATCAGTGCATCCCTAGCTCTTGATGTCGCTGCATGTCATCTCCTTTCCCGGTTTTCCATGTCTGTCCTTTAACCTCACACTATCCTGTCCACAAACTTGTGAAAAATGGCAGAGGTCTAGTTACAATGCCAAGTCGAAGTCTCAATGCAATATTGCTTTCTTGTGAGCTGCCTTTATGTTGTTTTAAACACATTTGATTTAACTTGTAGTTAGGATGAATGCAAGGATATGACAGCTTTACTCAAAGTAAAGGAAACCTTAATTTGTTTTAAAGTCTTTTAAGATAAAAATGAGAAGGCAAACAATGATATATTTTTGAAAATGGCTGTTGAGGAGCTCTTGTGGCCTGGTGCCATGATTCTCCTGCTGTTGTTGATGTGCATAATAATCTTCTACTGCGCTTGCATGACAAGCAGTTCCCTTGTCTCGGAGTCCAATTCAATTCCCAGGCATTTTTGAAAACAAAAAAATTTGCTCACTTCACCGCTTTTCAAAAGTTCAACTCCCTCATTTCAAATAAATGCTTGCTGGGAGCTAGTCACAGACTGAAACATGCTGCCTCCAGAGTCTCCTGTGATTGTTTACTTTCTCTGCTTGAAGAAGTGCAGTAAACTTTTACTCAAGCTGGGAAACTGCAGGGTCGATTTTTTTTTTCAGAATATCGACTGTGGCTCCTGTTCACTCATGACCCAAACACAGAAAACTTTTCAAAGATTTCTGGGTGCAGCAGCATGTGTGAAAGCAGCTTCTGTGGTAAAGGAGCTGAAGCTGGGTTTCATCTTTCCAGGTATCACGATGCCAAGATCCTCTCTTCCCAGAGTGCTTCAGGATGGCACTGAGAAAGGGGCCCTCAAACGAATACTCCAACATTTTGGGCAAAATACCCCTTTTTTCCGACGTACCCAGACTGAGACAAGATGCTCAATACTATTTTCCCCTCTGTACGTCCAGTGGTTCAGTTCATTTTGTGGAGAATTTCGTGTCAGCCTGGCATAAAGACTAAAACAAGAAATTTAAAGAAGTCTATTAGCCTAGCTCCATCAATGTGAAAAAATAAACCTTACAGCAACTCCAAAGCTGTCTTATTTATACAGTGTATCATGTGCGTTTGGAATTAAAAAAGTTAGATGATGGAACTATAGCCACATTCATCTTTCTATCTGTCACAGTGACTGCGTTTACATGCAACCATATTCCTGTATTATTCAGAATATCCTCACTATTCCAGTTGCGCACGAGTCATGTAAACACGTGCCGAACCCGATTAAGGTCATATTCCAGCTGGAGAAAATTCCGAATCAGACCCCTGGGATATGCCTGTTCCAACCAGAATATTGTGCCATGTAAACACCTTAATCGGAAAATGCCCCGTACCAGAATATTCAGTTACGTCTGCGCATGCTGGACTCACAATGAATCCTGGGGCGTCTTTGTTGCTATGGTTACTGCAAGCGGGGAGAAAGACATGGTGCAAAACAGCAAGAGGCAGCATTTTTTGGAGTGAGGAGGAGACTGCAGTCTGCCTTCAGCTAATGAAAGCCTTGAATATCAAGGAGTATATCGATGGGAGAAAACACAGAAATAAAAAAAATATTCTTCTTCAGACCAGACACCTGTAGGCGTATTACTGCCCCCTGCAGGTTGAGTGTTGCATTAAATAAGAGCGTACAATACACCGAAACACAGAAATATGCCAAGTAACATGTAAACGGATTATTCCAGTTGCTGCAGCGCATACCTTAACCAGAATATTGACCCGAATCGGAATATGGTGTGCATGTAAACGGACTCAGTGATCCGTGCACAGCTGAAGGTAGAGGAAGATCTAGCACAAATTATCTCTTGTTATTTTTTGTAAATTCCAAGACGTGTATTTCAAAAACACATGAAACATTCTGTAAATGACGCAGCTTTGGAGTTGCTGTTAGGTTTAGCCTACTTTTTCACTTTAACAGAGGTAGGCTAATGACCCCCGTAGACTTCAGTTCTTTATGCTAAGCTAACATGAAATGCTATGCATAGGAACCAAACCACTTGGACATACAGAGGTAAAGTCGGAAAAAGGGTATTTTGTCCAAAACGTTAGAGTATTCCTTTGATCCCTTGGGTTCAGTGCACAAACTGAAAAACTGTAGTCATTAAACATTGAAAGTAAGCAAATTAAAATTCAGCCCATTAGTACCAGGTCACCTATTTTGGATCCCAGCCCAAGAGACACTGACATTAATGCCAACATTTTTTTTTTTAAACTCAAGAGTGAGACATGGCTTCTTCTGCAAGACTTGTGCACACAGACACACACACTTCCTTTTTCAGGGCTTCAGACACACCAGTGTGTTTCGGAAGTGTTTCCAGTCCACTGCTGTCTGAGAATAGACTGCTGAGAAGAGAATAGTGTTTGTGTTGGTGATTTTACAGAAGCACTAACAGCGGTAGGACTCCTGGGACAGCTTTTTTTTTTTTTTTTTTTTTTTGGAGACCTCAGCCTCTCACTTCCTCATTTGTTTCACTGCAGTCTGAGGCTTTGGTGTGTCTGCACTGCATGCAGTTCCATTTTAAAGGAATTCACTGACTTTTTTTGGGAAGTAAGCACTGATCAGCAGTGAGAAGACTGGCACTAGATTTATCATTTAATCTCTGTTAAGCCTGCTGAGGTTCTTTACAGATTACTTGTACCTTGTGTAATCCATCAATCAAATACAGTGGCATTAGCTGTAGCAATCTGAGTAAATACTGCAGACACAGGAGTAAAATTGCTAGTTTTCCTTTTGCACATCAGTAATTTGACTAAAGAGCTCTGTTGCAGTGGGCAGGAAACTCAGACTAAGATTGAAAGGGAATTCACTCATATGCCAACAAGACGGCTGCCGCCTCCTTCATCTCCCCTCAGACCACTACATCTGTGCAGGCAAGACTGCATGCATATAATTATGTTTGTGTGTATGCATGTGTGTGACAACTAACTGATAGTACACAGAGATTTATAGTTATTGTTTTCAATTTTTCCCTGCAGGAAGATTTGCTTCAGAGTCAATATAGCATGTCTAAACATGTAGGGGTTCAAACGTGTCCTTCTGTGTGTGGGTGTGTGTGTGTGTGTGTGTGTGTGTGTGTGTGTTGAGACCCAGAAGTTTTAGTGAAAACATTCCTCACCAGGGAGGTATGTGTGTGTGTATGTGTGCATGTGTGTGTGTGGGCACATGTCTCTCACCATTTGGAGTTAATGATAGCGGGGTGAGGTGTGGTGGTGGGGGATTGTTCAGACAACATAATCATAAAAGTAATGGTTTCAGTTTGCATAGATGTTTCCAAAGTTGTCGGAGCACTTCATTTAGTTAATGGTCATTGTAAATATGTAAATCTGCCCATGGCCTTCAGCGGGGCAGTGGGCAGAGATGGGTGGAGCTGACCCATTTTTTAAAAAAT
>OMLB01057273.1:0-14082 GCA_900302555.1 Myripristis jacobus
AAAAAAAAAAAAAAAAAAAAAAAAGCAGAAAATCACCTCTGAGTAACACAGATTCATAGGTTTCAACAGGAGTTTAAATTTTTCCAAGGCAAAATATATAGATTATAATCGGGGCGTTATTAAAATGAAAGTCAAACTGTAATATAAGTTAATATAACCAGTTTGTTTGTTTTGCATGGACAAGCAGTGCAGCAGCAGTGCAGAGACTTCAGCAGCATCCCACTGCATGACAGCCACTCAGAATCACATTTACACTTTAAAAACCACCGCGAAAGTGCCAGTAGAAAGCAGAGCACACCCGAAACCTTTTCCAAGAGGAGCTCAACTTTTTGTCACAGCCTGGAGAGGAAACTTTTCCAGCTGAAGTGTGTTTTTTTTTTTTCTTCCCTTCGCCTGCCTCCTACCTGGTTTGAAAAGACGAGACGAGTCGAGGCGCTACAGTCCCGCAGCCGGATCCACGAACATTTGTCTGTTTTCCTCCTAAAATAAAAAACAACAACAACAACAACAACAACTAAATCATTCCTGGCTGAGATTTTTTTCCTGCTCGACAAACGGGAGAAAGCTTGTTGCAAGAAAAAAAAAAAAAGTTTCCAGAAGTGATTGGCCGACTCAAAAGTTCCGGGTTGGCTGGAGTCGGGCACAGCGCAGGCGTCAAGTTAGCCGGAGTGACACGCAGCACTTCCGGTTACGTCTTTCAAAGTAAAATATTACGCACCAAGCAAAAGAAATAAATGGAAAATGCATTTTTTTTCTGCGAAGAATTTCTGTTTCTGGGTCTGCCTTTAGCTGATATATACTATGTAGGACACTTCCTTTAGGCAACATTTAACCTGCATTTTTATTTCATGTCTTAGTTTATTTCTTTATCTAACGTTTTTTTGTGTTTTTATAGCCCAGCTAGTTTTACCTGCTTTGCTATATTGCACATTTTATGATTGTGTTATAAACTTTTGTTTAATTACTTTTGTTGTTCCGTAGCTTGTGACTTATGTTTTAAAAGGGAAACGTAAATCAAGTTAGTCTTTTTTACAGGATTGCCAAAAATACAGTATTGTTGTTCAGTACTTTCTTGATTTATGTTCTCAAAAAGAATTTATTTTGTATTTATTTTTATTTTATTTATTTTATTTTATTTTATTTTTTTACAGGGCAGCCAAAATACACAAGACAAGGAAGAGAGAATGCGCCACCACTGAAACGCCGTTTACCTACAAACACTGACTATAATCGGATGGCAACTTATATCACGATTAACAATATGATGCTTTTATTTTGTGGGCAGAATCGTGTGGTTTCCGGTATTGTACCCTCTACTCATCGCGAGCTTGACGAAGCTTCTTCTTCCAAAGTTCCAAGAATCGCTGCTTGGTGAACTCGGAGTTCCGGGTTGGAGGGGCTGCTCACTGTCGCCCCCTGCCGTCCCCTCCCGACCTGCAGGATGTTCAGATCCACAAACTAAAACATGCACCCAGTATTTAAACAGCCACATACAATTCAATTCCAAACAAAAAAATGAGTTGCTTTGGGAAAAAATTGCATTAAAAGTGCATCTAACTGCTGCACCTAGATTTAACTGTATTGTGCAAAGATAACACTGTCCCTGATGTAGATGTCTCTTCTAAATGTCCTCTGACACAATCTGTTACACCCAGATTTTATGCTGAACGGAGACAAAACTCAGCAGGAAAAGTTAGGGCCAAACCAGATGGCATCACCTTCATTTCTACATTTCTAGACATTACCAGTCTCTTCCAAAGCCGGAGGTTTTCCTGGGGATTATGTGCATATTTTCTGATTCAGCGCTGAGCTCTTTGACTGCAATGGGAACAACACACACACACACACACACACACACCCAGAGAGGCAGTGTCAGATTCACTTGGAGCAAGATTAGTTTTAGTGCTGGGACTGTGATCGTGGTGAATATCAGACCGGCTGTTCGTTAAGATATCACTTCACTTTCTTCACAGTTCATCAAGCAAACCTTCAGCTGCACCATCGTCCTGCTGACATCAAGACACAATTCAACATCAAGTATCTCTGACCAGCCGGTTTGTTTGTTTCCTTCCTCAGTATAACCAGTTTCTTCTGTAATCTAATCTAACCTAAAGAGGAATTAAAAGATTTTGTATCCTGATGACACGACAGACCGGTCTTGTTTCTGTGGTTTCTGGTTTTCAGAGAGTGGCATTGCTCAGAAAACACTGACTGAACAACCCTAATTAAATTTTAAAGATTCTGCAAAACTAAATGCATTAAAACGGCACATCATGAATGCAAACTACACTCACACACACACACACACACACATCCACACACACACAGACAAGGCACAAAGAATACAAAAGTGTTTATTTTGTTTCTGAAGATGCGACTACAGCTTAGCAATAGTGAGCCTGATGAAACCGGTCGGTGTAGGTTTGAGTTGAGTCTGGTGGCGCGCGCACACACATACACACACACACACACACACATATACACGCGTGTACACACACCGTGCACACAGGTGAGGCGCACTCGACCCAGTTAAGGTTGCTGCTGTACTGACAACACCCCCCCCCAGACAACATGGACGGACACTAATCAATCAGTAAGTCGATTAAGTACCAACCAGTCAGTCAGGGGTGATGTAAAGTGCAACGATGAGAAAAGGGATGCTTCCATAAAGCCAAAGGTTTTCTGGATAAATTCCTTATATAGCCCCGAATTAGTAGTAGCAATAATAATATATCTAGCAGGTATAAAAAATAAATGCTATTCTATACAAGCAATAGTGTGGGAATATACACAGTACATACAGTACATACATTACATACACCACATCATCCAGGGGAGAGGCTGGGAAAACAGGGACATTTTGACACAAAATCTGATTTGTTGTTTTTTGTTTTTTTGCAGAACAGAAAGTTAAAGTTGACAACAGAGAGGAAAAGAAAGTTGACTCTGGTACTGTGACAGACAGCAGGACATCATGAATTAATTAACACTCATCTGTCAGCTGCACAGAGAGAATAGGTAGGCAGTGTTTTCATAGAACATAATTAATAGCTATAGGAATAGGGATCAATGCCAAATATACAAAGGCGAGCAGCATTTAAAAACAAACAAACAAACAAAAAAACAAACCCTAGCATACTTCATGACTTGGTGGCTATACCCACTGCATCAATTAAAATATGACAAATATATTTTCTGTATATATGCGTGTACAAATTCATTGAATAATAATAATTAGAAAAAGGTGTTCATGTACATACTTGATAGCTGAAAGGATGAATCATGAGTGCCACAGAATTTGTTTAGGAGGGGGGGAAAAAAGACGGTGGGAAGATAATCACATAATATACCGTTTTCTTTGAGGTGAAGAAAAATGTATCAGCAATGAAAGAAAGGGGACTAAGGGATACAACGAATAAAATGCAACAAGGCAAACAGCTCCAGAGGTCAAAGTGAAAGTAAAAGGAAGGCGATCTCTTCTCTTCACTTTCCGAAAAAAAACACCAAGCCTCTCCGAGCAGAAGTGCTGATGCAGAAGGAGTTTTGTTTTTTTTTTTAAACACACATGTTCAGAATGGGGCCTTCAGGGTGGTAAATTTTTGGCTTTTTGCAAATTTTTTTAGTTTGATCAGAAAAACTGAAAGCACCATGACGACGACCCTTGAAAAGCCAGTGGTGATCCAAAAACATTTGGTCCTTTGCTCCTCATAATTAAAGTCTGAGACACTTTGTCCTGCAGCACTCCAGCTCTGAGAGGTTTGATGAACCCAGATTCCCATTAAGTTATACAATAATAATAATAATAAAAGCACTTCATACACACACTTTCAAAAACACTTCCATCTTTTGCTCTGAGTCTGGTTCCTTTTGTTTGTTACCTATTGCTCCATCTGTATTACAAATGTAGTTCATTTGTACACAATTGTCTTCTATGCTGGTAATACAAAATATATACTCTCTATGTACATGAGGACAGTGCATATTTGACCAGCTGAGTTTGGACGAGCTGACAGACGAGAGATGTTTGATGTGTGACCAGCTGCCAGGATGAAAAAGACGGGGTGTGTGTGTGTGTGTGCTGTTCATTTCTGCTCTGAATCTTGACCTGATATGAAAAGCGTTTATTTTTCCTATCAACTTTTAACTAAAAGTTTAACCAGTGATGTGGTAGAGGAGGGCGAGGGAGAGAGGGAGGGAGGGAGAGGGTTGCAAAAAACAAAAAACAAAAGCAATACAAATTTAAAAACAAAACAAAACACAGACACCCACACAAAGAATGCCTAACACACGCTCACTCACACACGCACAGGGGAGCGGACACACAGAAAAACATGGCGCTTTATCATACACAAGAATCCAAAAATAGACTTGCTCATTTGCCTGTTATGTCTCTTGTGTCGTTTCCTTGGAAAAAGCAGTGGGTTAAAACGGATTTGTTCTCGGCTGTGTTTCCCCTCACGGGGCAGTGCGACACGCTGCAGAGCCACGCGGGCCAGACGAGTCCGTGAACGCTCATCAAGGTTTTCGGCTTCGCCACCGTCCCCGGTGTGAAACGGGGGAAAACCGGCAAAATTGACAGCTGCTTGATTAGCAAGTTCGGCGCAACCGTCCCCGACTCTGAGGTCAGTCTGAGGGGGTCAGAGGTTGAGGATGGGTACGTCAAAGAGGTCGCACAGGCCTTCCGTCTCGTCCAGGTTGTAAATGTAGTCGTGGTCGCCGGGCGGAGGGGAGAGGCGGAGGAGAGGTGAGAACACTGCAGCAGAGAGAGAGAGAGAGAGAGAGAGAGAGAGAGACTGAGGTGTGAGCAAGCGGTGTCGAAATCAAACTTTCAACAGCTTCTTTTTATTTACACTTCAGTTTAATAGATGTTTGAGAAATTCACAGGGTTCCCACTCTGTTAAATGTAACTTTTCCATGACATTCACTGACTCAAATTATGAATTTCTATGGCTTGTATAAACGTAACCTGATGTTTTTTGTTACCTGAAACCGAGTTCAGGACAACACTAATAATTACAGACCTTTCAGGCCAGGCGCTCTGCTTCCTGGAGCAGATTTCAAAATGCCAACACTTTACACTGTGGTCCCTGCTCTTTGAGAATGTTTTCTCTTTCTTTTTTCTTTTTTTAAATGCTCATCTGTTTCAAGAAACTTTCTGATTCTGGTTCCCCATCAGAAAGTCTGCCAATAAACTCACCTTCTGACGACATCAAGTCCTCCAGCAGGTCTCCACTCATGATCTCTGTCAGAGAAAGACAGACAATAAAATATTAAAAGCAAAAAAAGAGGACTGCAGCTATAAAAACCTTTCATCGGCCAAAAACAGACAATGAGACAATGCAACACAAAAACATATCTGACTTGTGAAATATTCAGCCATTTACCTTTTGTTGGGTCAAACATTTCAGAAAGCTCTTTGGGAAAGTCCAGCACTGGAAGAAAACCATGAAACATGTTAGCTGCACAGTCACAATTCCCTCATAAATATTACAAGGTTGTGACACAAAAGTATTGAATTTTCTGCCACGGTGGTGTCCCACAATCCTGTGTGGAAAATATCTGATAGGGCTGGGAGATATGGACAAAATCAAATATCACAACATGTTTGACCAAATATCTCAATATCAATACTGTGATGATACTGTAGGGATGTCTGTTGGTGCTTCTATAAGATATTTAAACAGAGATTTTTGCTAAACAATCATTTGTAATGCGGATATGATGACCAGGCAGGTAGAGACAAATAACAGAACAGCTAGAACAGTCTAATAAATTCAGAGAACTGCATTTCTTTACTGTAATGCAGCCTTTAAAACCAGGAAAAGACAAGACTTATGCCATATCACGATATTACAATATCTGAAATACCGGATGATATCTAGTTTCGATAAGATATTGATATTGCTTAGCCGTGGTATCTGATAATGTCAAAACAAAAAAATCTTCCTTTTTTTTTTTAAATGAGAAATGAAACTCTCGATTTTTAGCATTATGTCCAGTGAGCTACTACATCAGACTTGAGCCCAACAGCACACAAGTTAGGAAACAAGTGAACAACCAAAATGTGACAAGAGATAGACGCTCACACTCAGAGGGGTCGGACTTAATTGGTTCAAACACTGCAGAGGCAGCGGAGGAGGCGGATCCATCCAGCGAGGCCGAGGACTGCAGCTGCTGGGTGACCAGCGGCGTCGTGGCAGGTGTGTCTGTTGTCGGGCTGAGCGACGTGCTGCTCGTCTCCTCTGGAATTTAAAAAGTATGAATCAACATGAATTCTCTATAGGATAATATTCACATTAGATTATTGGGAGACACAGGTCCATGAAACTGTACAATGCACTACATTTGGTTTAGTGTTAAAAAAAAAAGTTCTGAGCCTGAACAGATGCCCATGAGGAAAACATGTACGTTGTATTTAATTAAGTATTTCATGAATCTAAAACAGCACTAAGCCTTATGTCAGAAAATATGTGGCTTTGTAGGATAGAGGTAAAGGACAATAGGCTGGAAGGAGGCAGCTTTAATGTTTATATCATGTAAACTTCATATAATTTAAAGAGGGAACATTACTTCTCCTGACCAGTGTAATTAATAAGACAAACACATCTAATGAATATGAAACTACAATAAATACTGTAAAAACAATGGACACTGCCCTGGCTTCATTGCAGGTCCTTTTCCCTCCCACACAGTCAAAGCCACAGGTGAAATTTTGAAGCCAATGCCCTCTAGAGGCCAGTTCCATAACAGCTCAAACATATCACTAAGCCATTTTGCAAATAATTGTGGCATTAAGAGGATATGGCACAGGGTTTTTTCAGGCTGTGTGTGTAGGCTGCCTGTGCATCACTTCGTCTGTGATTATTTACCTGTCGTTGAGGCCGTCTGGTTGGCCTCTCCAGCAGCTGCTGTAGTGGCAGGACCGGGTTTTGTGGTAGCGGCTGAAGCTGCTTTGGTGGCCTGAGGAAAAGGAAAAGACAAGGAGAAATGTTACGCCTATGTTATGAAGAAAATCTGTATTTGCTGTGCTGAGGCCAACAAAATGCAAACAGACAATGTTTCAAATTTTTTTCCCATACCGGTTGGGAATATTTACTCAGCCTTAATGTCATTCCAATGGAAGCACCTACCCCTTACAATTAATCGACTATCAAAATTGTAAGTAACTAACTAGCCTCAACAGAGTAAAACTACCTGGGACTGCATCACCACTGTCTCTTACAATAAACTGTGCGATAAATTCACAAAAAGCAATAATAGATCAGAAGTTTGTCTCTGCTGGACCTGGGAGGCGGCGGCGGGCGGCTGGGAGGTAGCTGTCGGTGCTGGGAGGTTCTGGAGGACGTCCTCTGGAGGAGGAACTGGCAGGACAACGGGAGACGAACTGGACGGGTCCTTATTGACCAGCAGAACCTCGATGGGACCAGATGAACTCTTCAGACGGATCTGGTATTTCCTCTGTCCGTTGAGGACCTGGACACAGAGGCACACACACACACACAGACATCCAGAGACATTAGACGTAGTTATAGAAGCTCGGCATACAATATGCACAAACTCCACACACAACTTACAGATTCTGGTATGGGCACCTCTAGTTGTGTGCCGGTTGGCGCGCGGATCGCTAGCAGAGTGTCACCTGAGGAAGCGGGACAGACAAGTAATGAGTGAGTGATGGAGATATTTGGGCATTTGTGTGGGACAGAAAAACAAAATGTGATAAAGGGAGATAAATAAACCTGGCTGATGCTTACCTTTGAAAGCTCCACAGAGGTCTTCGTGTTTTACATAAGCCATAGTATCTCTGTGTTAAGGCACAATATGCAACAACCATCTATTTGCTGGTAAAAATGAGAAAAAAATCAAACTCAGCACTTTAAAACGTCGTCACTCTTCACCAAAGGAAAGCTATGCAGCCATAAAGGGCCAGTCGTTTCATCTGTGGGGTGGCTGGGTGTTTCATTTCACTGCCAACATTTATTAGGTGCTCTGGAAGGAGCACCTCAGGAACAGCTGGGCTCTCTGTGTTGGTGGAGTCTGTGGGTGCGTCTGAGAGAAGCACACACACACACACACACTCACTCAGGATAAGCTCCAGTGAGATGCCAGATGGCACTGAGATTGAACTTGAGAGCCTGTGTATATTTACCGCTGGTTTATGCCACTCTAGTAATGTATACACTGGGCATTTCAGTGAGTGGATATTAACAAATAAGCCCCTAAACAGAGGAAATGGTCAAAAAGCATTTATTTTTAGGACATGAGAAAGTGTATTCCTGTAACATGAGTTTACTGTGAGATTTTAAAAGCGCAATAATGAAGCTCAGTTCTAATGATAATTAAAATTTTAAATGGTAATACTAACCTTCAGGAATTTTACTGTGGTTTAATGTGTAACCACTAACCGTTTCACCCCTAAGATGGTGGAACAGTGAACCCGAATTTGAAGTCATTCCACAGTCTATAGTCAAGGTTTTTGCATTTATTTATCTTTAAATCAACATTTAGTGTCAAATTAGTGGCTTTGGAAGTAAGTAACTGTGTAATAAGAGACACTTCATGTCAGGGTCCATCACGTCTTCTTTAGCAATAATGACTAACTCACTGTCCATTTTTTTTTCTTTTTCAGAAAACCTCTCCGTGTCCTATCCATAAAGTATGAAAATTCAATGGTAATCAGGGCTTTCTATCAAACAAACAAAAAAGTGATGGTAGTGTCAGACCTGTACTTTTACCCACTGTACCAAAAACCAAGACATGCTCTGAAATCACACACACTGCACACTGTCAAGGATATGGGCTGTTGTTGGAGTCGTCTGTGACATTCTTGATGCTCTGCTGGACCCAGACTCTCTGCTGGTCCAGCTCATGTTCCCTGACAGCCAAGTCATCCAGCTCTGCCTTCAGATCAATCAGCTTATCAGCAATCTCCCTGGTGTTGCAGCCCGGGCCGACACCCCTGAAACACAGACACACAGACAGTCAGGAGAGCTGAATGACAATACAAGCATGTTTTTGCAACCACAGTAATGAGCACTGAGCGACTTCTCCTGCAGCAATTAGGGACTCAGAAACGCGCTCAGGACTTCACTGGAAGCTGTTGGCATGTTTCCATGTCATGTTAGGGCTGCAACTAAATTGTTATTTTTTATTGTTGATAAATCTATCAGTTTTTTTTTTTAATTAATGGATTTATTATTTAGTCTATAAAGGTTTGCAGAGCCCAAGGTGTTGTCTTCCTTGGTCGGACCAGCGGCCAAAAAACCCAAAGTATTTTATAGAATGACATAAACAGAGAAAAGTAAGCCTTGACAATTAACTGACTGTCGAAATTTTGATCAATTTTATTTTAATGGACAAACCACACACTATCATTAACCTTTGAATTTCCCCTTTGGGGGGGTCAATGAAGGTAAATCTAACCACACAATCAATATTTTTGACTATGAGAAACACTAATGATGAGGCAGCACAAAAGCCAACTGTTAACTGACTTCAGGTCAGTCGTCCTTCTTGTTTCCATGGTCTTACAAGCCTGGCCTGAGACACATAAATAGAGGAGGCAGACAGGTCACGCTGAAGTAAGACTGGGTTATAGTCTCAATGCATTACTTAATGCCTGGCACAATGCCGCTATGATACACATTTTCTTGTGTATCATATCTCATATATTCAGGTCAGAGCATGGAGACACACACCTGCTGCAGACAGGCCCTCCTCTACGGTTTGGGCTAATTCTGTCTCAGCGTTGTTATGAAATGATTAGACAAGTGCGTGGTGCAAGTCAGATGTGTGCACAAGAATGAGTACAGCACAAACTGTCAGCAAACAGCTGTAAAATCCAGACGACTGCGTGACATGCAAAGTGAAATTCTGACTGTTTCATTTGCCTTCCCACTGGCTCGCTCAGCAGCCATTTCTCTGGTGTTACAACTCAGACATACACACGCATGCATACTGCAAACAAACAGACAAGCAAGCACATTCAAAGGTACCATGTCATATCAACAAGAGGGAGCTACAAGCCTGTCAGCCATTTCTCTGCAGTTATACTATGGATGTACTGAGAGGCATAGTGGATGAGATTGGAGAAAACACATGGCCACTCTTCATAGGCCTGCATTTTACCATCATTAAGGTGATATTAGGGAGAGACAAAATTCAGTCAAAATTTAAATGACATTCACACAAATGGAGACAAAATAATAAATAAATTATCATTAAAATTAACAGCTGCTTTATTCAAACAGGCAGGGACACTTCAAACTATAGAATTTAGCTCTGAAGGGACATTTGCCGCTTTATTTTATTTTTTGTGTTGCTACTGATGGGGAATACAAAAAAATGTTATGAGGACTCACTTCCATTGAATACTGTTTTTGGACTTCTTCTCTATGAGTCCAATTCCCTCCAGCACATTAGTGATGTCGTAGATCCGCCGCTTCTGTCGCACTGCCAGGGTGTCTGCTGCCTGAATGACAGGACAAAACGACAAAAGAAGAAATGAGATTACAACAATTCTTTCATAAGACTGAGGCAAAGAAGTGGCACCCGCTGTCAGCAGGCTCATAGAAAAAGATTAGAAATGGGATCAGTTTCTACTACAGGACACATATCCTGCAACCAAAAGCTTTCAAGTTTTGCTAACCCATCACAGAGAGTGAAAGTACACAACTCAACTCCGCTGAAAGGGCCTTTCCTTCCTCGAGAAACATCCCAATGTGAAACAAGCTACTGATCACCATATGGCTGGTGCTGATAAGTCCAGACGTTATCACCAGGCCCTCTGAGTCTACTATATGTAGACTGGAAGCACTCATATGATCATTTTAATTCGCTCATGCATGCCTAGATGTAAATATTACACTTTCAGTCTAACAGCGTGAGATGCAGGTGGCAGGAGAAAGGAACTCTGCTGGTGAAATCAACCCAAGCAGCAAACCTCATTCCCAGTTCTTCATTATGCAGTGTTCAGTGTCAAAAATAATGTTAGCATCATGTAATTTATGCTCATTTTCACCGCCAATTAATCTGCCAATTATTTTTCACTTGGGCTAATCATTTAGTCAATGAAGTGCCAGAAATAATGACAAAATGCTCATGGGAAGTTTGTCCTCAATTTACTTCTTTTGCCTGAGCAGCAGAAAAAAAAAACCAAGTAGGCCTATTCATTTTAGGATGATACAAAAACAGAAAAGTAAGACAATTTTATCATCTTAGTGAAGCTGGAATCAGCAAATGTGTAGTAGTTTTACTGGATAAATGACTAAAATTCATAATCTGTTAATAAAGTTATAATGATTAATTCTAAAATAGTTGACTGATTAATTGTTGCAGCACTGAACTATACAATTTTACCCAATGAGCAGTTTTGAGAGTTATTACAATAACACAATCTCATTTTCATTGAGTTCAAAGTTCCTGTAAGGGACTGGTGGAGGGGTTTTATATGACTAGTCAGTCACACCCAGAGCAACCCAGACCGACTAATGTCAATGAAGGGTACTATCACTACTAGACGACAGTTTATCTCCTGCCATCTTTCACTGACTGAGCACTCAGTGACTCATGTCATACTCATAATGAATAACTTCCATTAGAGAATAACGCAGCAAGTGTTAGGGCAAACAAGTAAACACGAGAGTGAAAGAGAAAGAAAAAATGAACATCTGAGAGTCTGACATTTTATTACTCAGCTACAACGGAGGACAATGCCAGTGCTGGCAGTGGCCGGCATGAGTGTCAACAGCCAAGGAGCCAATCTGTCGGTCCAGTCACTGAGGTCACTACAGGACACAAACTGTGCAGCTCTAGTGCACACGGTCAGGCTATCAGACTGGCTGACCAATTCGGCTTCAGTGTTTTAATTCAGTGTATGGCTCAGAAACGAAAATGGATGGTTCTGAGAATGAAACTTTGGAGGTTACCATGACAAGAATAGTGTGTTTAGTAAGCCCGAGTCCCCTACCTGAACATCAGTTTGTCTCAGTTTGAGTTCTGGTTTCTTAAAGCTTTACTGGTGCTACTTATGATAGGAAGAATGAATACTGCAATTAAACTTGGGGAACAACTGGCCTTTTCAAGGGGGTCCCTTGACCTCTGACCCCAATATATCTGAATGAAAATGGGTTCTGTGGACACCCACGGCTCTCCCCTTTGCAGACATGCCCACCTTATGCTAACCCCATGCAGTTTTTTGCATGCAGTCCAAATGTGTTCTTTTGGCCTGTTGTAAAATGGTGTATTTGTGCAGACTGGGGCCTAAACAGTCTTGGAGTGGCATCAATTGGGTTTAACCAGAAAGCTGAGACTCTTGTGGATTCAATGAGGCCAATTTTATTCATGTCTGATGATGTTAGCCCACATAGTAGCACTTTCATTGTAGTGAGACCATTTTTTCAAACTTGACACTGTATAAAATGACCAATGGTGACCTTTAGGATAATCACAGCCTCATGAAAGGAGAGAATTAAAAAAAAAAAAAAAAGTCAAAATGCACAATAAACTGTAATATCAACTCATAATACTTATAGAATCGCAACACATATATAACCGGCACCCAAGTATCCAGACAGTATCAAATCGGGAGATAAGCATATCTTCTAGCCCTACCACACTCACTATTTATCTGCCTTGTTAGTTGGGTCATATCCTTAATACAGTCTGAACCTTTTTTCTGAACATAAACCTGCTCTGGCTGCTCATTAAGGAAAGGCCAGTCTGAACTGCTGAGACCAATTCAATTAAATGGTCGCATAATGGAGAAAAAAGAGGCTATCATCAATGCATGGATTTTGCCTTTTCAGTTAAACGTCGTAAGGACTCGCCGAGTGACAAGAGCCATTATTCAGTGAGGGGAAAAAAAACTTGTTCATGTGTGAAGAAGCAGCAGCGTTAGTCCAGAGAAAGACGACAAAAGCTGACCCACTTTTTTGAGTTTTGAATCTGCAGGGGGGCAGAGTCTGAAAAAGTTGACCAACTTTTTCCTCAAACTTCAGTGTGTGTTTTGTTCGCCTTCTGAGGTTATGACACAACATTCAAGCGGAGGTAGTGCAGTGTGTGTGCTTTATACTGTAAAAAAGCAACAACAAACAAACTACAAAGCAATGAGCAAACTAAGGAGTGAACCCATTCAAATTAGCTTGACACACACACACACACACACACACAGAGAGAGAGAGCTAGGCTAGGCTAACAAGCTGGCTAGCTAGGAGGCAGAGCTCAAACTGACATGTGCTAGCTAACAACAAAGACAGGGGCTTTGCGATGCTTACAGCCTTGAGATCCAGCACTCCGTCCTTCGCTTCTTGTAGTAAAGTCACGAATTTGGTCGTGAGCAATCCCAGGCTCTTTTCGTGCCTGCTCGGGGTCTGCGGCTGGAGCGAGTCGCCCATCGCCGCGAGTTCCCCGCTTCTACTGGCCGACTCAAGCTCCATCACTTCGGGACGAGCTCCGCGCTGCCTGCCGCCCCAACCGACCGCTCAGTTCCGACCGCCAGCCAGCCAGCAAGCCGCGGAAAGCACGTCCGACCACCGCAGTCCGCAGAGACACAGGACGGAGAAGTGTGTGTGGCTGATAGTTAGTGTTTTGCTCCAAATTATTCACCAAATCGACCCCAAACAGGCCCGGTGTACGGCGTTTCAATGAGCGACCGTACAGTGGAGAGCCGTTGAACACGCGAGGTATGATGGGACTGTTCGTTTGGCTCGAGGGAGCGTCTGCCAAGAGTCACAGCCCTCTAAAAAACGTACAACACGACAACAGCATATATATATATTTTTAAAAGTAACACAATCATTCAGTATTTTTATAACAGCTTAATCAGTTGTGTGGTGATTATTATTTAATATTATTGTCATATTATTTATTTTATTATTATTTTACATGAAGTGTCGAAAAGATCCAATGTGCCCCTTATTCGGATTGAGAAAACTGCTGAATTTTCACACGCGCCCTTAAGGACTCAAACTTGAAGAAAACACACGCACGCACAGGCGCGAGTGCGAGTGCACGTACACACACACACGTACACACACACACACACACACACACACACACACACACACACACACACACACGTAC
>OMLB01057283.1:0-12310 GCA_900302555.1 Myripristis jacobus
AGGCACATGCAATATAAACGGCGACTTTTGAACTTTTTCGTGTCTGTATGGGACAATCTTCAAATCGGCACACATAAAGTCCAACAACAAGCAATCTTCGTGAATATAATTCAATTTTTAAAAGTGTTTTCCCAACGCTCGCCACCGCCTGGCACGTGTCTTTTGGCGGACGCTCACGGATTTAAAAAATAAGTCTAAATCTAATAGTTGGGATAACTGGATAACTTGACGGATTTATATGCGCACCGAAATCAAAAATATCGCCAAATATATCAGTATCTGTCGAGATATTTCATGACATTTTTATCTTTTATCGGGTAAGCCAGCCACTTTTGAACTGGCAGATTTTTTAACGGAGTTTGGCGTGGTGTTCTCTCATTACAAGACAATCATCTGGTTTCCATCACTGACTAAAGTGACGGAACAAATTGCTGATAACCTTACCATGACCCCCGACAAAATTTTTTGAAAAAACAACATTTAAAAAACTAAAAAGTTTTGCTAAATTATGCTAACTGTGATCTGCTGGCAGCGTAATGTGTCGGACCCGGTGCTGCGTTCAGGTCCCAGGGGAAAACAACTCTCCTTAGAAATATGCGTGTAACTGCAATGATTAAAGAAACAAATGTAAACGTGATGTGGGAAACTGTGAATTAAACACAACAGTGATGAAAATCCATGTAAAAGGGAGGGATAAGCTGTCAAGTAATTTCATAAATCGGAGGACGATATAATTTTTAAAAAAAAAATGACTGGCACGTTTTTTAAGCATTTTCAACATGTAGAAGTAACTATGACTTGACTCATTCCGTATAATGAACAGCTTCACTATAGAGATTGGGGCTACAGGCCAGCAAGGTTGTACTGCAAGTGAAGAACAAGAGCATGCCCTCTCCTGTGCAGTGTCGTCTGCAGGATGAGCCATTTCAGGCAAAACCCAGTCTTACTCCTGATTTTTATATGACTGACCTGTAAAACTAAATTACCTGCACCCCGACTTTCCACACACATACTAATATAATAATCAAGCAGTCATTTTACTTGATAAAATTCACTGTGCGTTTTTTTTTTTTAATGAAAGGTACTTACTTGCCTCTCTGTCTCTATGTGTGTTAACTGTGGAGAAAAGTCAGTTCCTGTCTTTTTTTCTTGGTCTTGGGTGGAGGCATTAATTATCTTTTCCATCCACCAGCTTCTGTGCAGGAGCCTGGCCAGACCTGTGTGTAAATCAACACCTGTACTCAAGCTCATAGATGTTTGTAAATCTAACTGTTTGGAAATTGTTGCACATATGGTCTACACACATATTTGCAATTATGCAGTGTTGATAAATATGGGCCCTAGATTGGCTTACACATACATTCTGTTTACATACTATTTACACACGCTTATTTTAACAACATAGTGAACATATTTAGGCAGACCTACAGTATATTTACAGGATATATTTAAATATAACTTCAGACTTTATCCTCTGCCCTGAGTAAAATATTGCTGGCATGTTAATAATACATTTTCTCACTGTATATTATATTCAATTATATTATTGTATGTTTTTCCCACATTGCTGGTCAGAATTTGATGTAACTTTGGGTTCTGCTGCTGACGTCCCATGAAAAATTGTGGCTCATTTTTTACACTTCAAACACGGAATGATTATTTGACTGATGAAGAAATATATTAATCAACAATCAATATGGCTGTTTTAACATTCTTAATATGCTGGAAGACCAGGCAGGAAAGCATTTCCCTGGCCTGTTTGCCCTGTGTGTGTCAGAGTGCCTCCCTGCTGTGGATATGGAGTGTAATCCTGACTGGATTATGCTCTGTGGCCTGGTGCTGCCCTCTCTGGCCCAGTGTCCCGGGACCCTGCATGTGTCACTGGGAGATGGGGTATTTGTAAATTGTCGCTGCCTGTCGCCTCGAGATTTTCTACTGTTCTTTTCTTGCTGCTCCTGGAATCTGGGATAAGGGGTGCAGCAGCGTCCTCATCCCTCTGCATCTTCATGTCTGTAAAATTACCAAAGCTGTTAATTCATCCCAGATTCTTCCTGGCAGATGTGTGTCTTCACTTTTGCAGACTCTGACCAATTCTGCGTACAACCCCTCGAGGCACTGAATGATTTTAAACCTGGTCAGATCATCCTCTGGACGTAATCCACAACACTGGATTTGATTCTCTCCATTCACTTCCATTGTAAAACAGCTCCTAAAATAATACTTTTAACAGAATAAACCAACACCAACAAAGAGGATTATCACGATATAAAAAAATCAAGTCCCTATTTTTACCCATTTTTTAAATTTAATTACACTTTTTTGTCATTTCTTACTTGCCCAAAGCTACTAATGTGTTTGTTTTACTGTGGGTGAAACCTGCCGGATCTACTTTCTAATTCAAAAAGGAAAGTGAGAAAAGAGATGTTTAACTTCCTCAATAAATGGGTGCAGATGGTGACAGCTTTGCACCAGTTGGCGTCCAAAAAGAGAACGCTGCCAGCTGTTGGTTTCACTCACCACAGTGTTTCCAAAAAATAAAATAAAATAAAATTCTGAAATAATGGTACTACTACTATCTGCTCTAGTTTCTTATTCTGTAATTCTGTACCAAAGTGAATGAAATGTGTGTGTAAATTAGGGATCACAGTCACCACAGTCTTGCTTCTCTTTCATACCAGCCTGAAATGAAATGAAATGAAAGTTGAAGAGGAAGATAAAATCACTTTGAGCATCAACTCAAGCAATATAAAGTCTTTTAATAGAATTATTCATTTTCAGCTTGAATATGGTTTTACAGCATTGCTTTAATGTTTTCTAGCATTAGAAAAAAAAAAGACACTGCACAAACGTCCTTTAATTACAAGACTCCATTTCTTTCTGTGACCAAGAAGAATGACTTAAACAAGAACACAAGAGAAAAGGAGATGCTGGGTTTCTGTATTTTCTCTCGTTTCCCGTCTTTCAAGCTGGGAACAAATCCAGCAGTCAGGAATATTTCAGTCTGCAGCAGGTGGATGACATGTTGGCTGGGAGCCCCGCTGTCCTGAAACCTCAGTATTACTCTTGATACTGTGTGAGTGTGGATTAGGGAAAGTTTCAAAAGAATAAAAACAGACAGACTGTTAGTCCAGCTTACTGCAGCAAATAAATCTCTTTTCACCTAAACCCATTGATAAACCCAAATATATATCATGACAGCACTGGCTAGTAGCGTCATCAGTGAGGTCAAATTTTACCATTTGATATACTTTTTTTTCAAATCACACAATAAATGTCCAAAAACAGCTGCCGCACCTTAAACAACACTGTAAAGGCCGAGCCACAGTCAAATAATGAACCCTTTTTATTTGATTATGCCAAAATATGTCCGTTTTTGAAGTGTCCATCGAGGCCGTGTCCACACTACGCCAGGTAAATCTGGAAAGGCATGTTTTTTTCTTTCTTTTGTTTTCACCCTTCAACCATACTAAAAGTTTATTTATAACTGTATCTCAAAATGCTGCCATAGCTACGTCATGGGTTTCTGTGGTCGCTTTGATCAGGTTGTGCTGCTTCTGTGTTTTCAGCTGACTGATTTTCAACTAACAGTAAAGACAACACTATGCCGGTTGTCATGTCTCTTCAACTGGGCTGCTTTTGCCAACCCATCCCAAAATTATTCAGACTGCGATATGACACTAAATATCCCAAAACACTGGTTTGGAGTACATTTTTTTGTTTCACTGAATGTATACAATATTTCTCTGGTTTTCATCTGTGCTTTATTAGTAAAATCTTTATCTCTGCTGTCCAGTGTTTGAGAGATCAGCTCAGTGTGGCTCAGACTCTCAAACACAGAATTATAAATACACACAGCGCAGCTACAGTGACACTTAACACAGACGTATACCGGACTTTAAGCCAGTGTTCTCCAGGCTTTCCTAAGACACTTTCCAAGGTGTCTGGATTTGAAAATGTCACTCTGGCGGTGTGGACGGAGAATCGAGCTTTTTGAAAACACTGCCATTTTGACTGTCAGTGCTGAGTGTGATGCAGTGTGAATGGAAAACAGTGCATTCACATTTACCCAACTTAGAGTGGACAGGGCCTCAGATCCACGTTCTGTTAAAGACAGTGATGTTAGACACTCAAAATCAACTCCAAAAATCAGTCATTTGTGTGGTTTCTGTTCGGCTGATGTTGTTTCTCAGAGCCCAAATTCCACCGTTGGCCTTTCTAGAATGAAACCGAACCCTCCGTGGTTTGATCTATCTGCGGCCTCCTAGCAGATGCAGGACCAGCTCCTCGTCTTCCGCCAGAGAAAGTCCAGTGTCCAGAGCCGCGTGCTCCTCACCCTCCTGCCTCCGTTTCTTCCTGTTTCCTGCTGCTTCCTCCTCCTCTTCCTCTTCCTCCTCTTCGCTGCTGTCGCTGCTGTGCTGCCGTTTGCTCGACCGGGCTTGGTCGCTGCTCGGCTCCTCCTCTTCGTCGGTGTTGTGTTTGTCGGGGTCGGGGAGGGTGCTGGGGTCAAACTCTTCGCCGCCGTCGTCGCTGCTGGCCAGGTACGCCACCACCTCGTCCTCCTCGTCGTCGTCGGACTTGTTGCCGTGCTGCCTGCTGGCCTCCCTGCGGGCCGCCTTGGCCTTCAGCCTCCTCTCGCGGTGCTTCTCCTTCACTTTGCGGCTGTACTCCTGCTTGTCGAACTCCTGGTCCTCGCGCCTCAGCCTCTCCTTGGCCTTCTCCACGTTGATGCCTGAGACCTCCTCTTCCTCCTCGTCCTCCTCGCCCGCCGCCTGCCTCGCTGACCGCTGCATCGGTGGCCACTCCTGCACAGCCTGCCCTTCTTCTGTGAAAGTCACTTTGGTGTTGACCTTGAAGTTTCTCTTCAGAATCTTCTTGGCCTCTTTGAACTTTGTCTCTTTTTCGGTTTTCTTTTGGGGTTCGCTGGCGTCTTCCTCCTGGCTCTCCTCGCCTTGCGTCAGACTGAAAACGTCTTTTCTTTTGACTGTCAGCAGGTCCAAGTCCCTCAGATCGTCCTCCTCGTTATCATCTGCACCAAAATGGAGCACCTTTGATTGTTTCTCTTCCTCTTCTTCTTCTTCTTCCTCCTCCTCCTCCTCAGCACTTTCCTCCTCCTCGTCTGAATCCTCTGAATCTGTTGATTCTGCAATCAGTTTTCCCACATCCGGATCTTTTCCTGTCAGTTTTTCCTTGAAGCTCTTCAGCTCTGCATCCTCCTCAGATGGCCCCTCCTCCCTGTCAGCTCTCTGTTTCTGAGCTTTACTCAGGAAGCGCACCCTGGGAGCCACGGCCAGGCCCAGGGACCCGGCGTACTCGTGAAGCTGGAGCTTAAACACGTCAAAAACGTCTTTGTTCTTCATCAGGTAGACAGACCGCAGGTAGGAGACGAAACACCTCTGGGCTCGCTCCTTCTGTTCCTTTTCCTGCGCCAGGAAGGACTCCAGCTTCTGCTGCACGCTCTGCAGCTTCTCCGGGTTCACCTGCAAACCAATTACATCAGCAAATCAGTGGATGTGAAATTTGTCCTCTGGCACCTGATGTCTTCCTCTGTGAGCAACACACTGCCCAGACCTCTGTATGTGTGTGTGTGTGTGTGTGTGGTCTGAGGTGGTTCATATCTGATGTCTTTTGTTTGGTGAAACATCACACCAAACTCCATTCAACTATATGGCAACTCCAACTGCAACTAACAAGTATTTTAAATTACCCAGTAATTCTTTTTTTCCCCCCAGATTAAATTGATCAATCAGAGCCAAAAGTGATGTTTTCAAAGTGCTTCATTAGTCTAACCAGCAGCCAAAACAAACAAACAAAGCTAATTTTCTAATGATATTTACGGAGAAAAGGAAGACAATCTTTGCATCTTACAGAAGCTGTAATCACCAGATGTTTTGCATTTTTACTGACTAAAATGACTATGTAAATGGCTGAAACGACTATGAATAATTCTAGGAAATTAATAATTAATAATGGATGAATAATTCTAAATTTAAATGTAACTGGAATAAGGACTGTTTGGTGGATTGCATCTGCCAGATTTTTCAGTAAAGCCTCATGACAGATAAAGGATTAATGTCATGCTGAAAGATGTACGTGTGTTAGCATGAAAATGGCCGTACTGACAGATTTCTGAGTGATGTTTGGTGTGGCTGCAGGTGAATAACAGCTGGGATGGACAGGAATGATATAATCATAATTCAGTATGTCACAACCCAGAAATGTGACAACATGTATCGTACAATGACAAAAATGAATTCTGATTTAGGCTAATGGTAAATAGTGATGTGGATGAATTATGTTTAATCGGTGAGATGGGAATATCGTCCCATCAGCATGCTCACCTGGATCTTGTTGATGGGGACCTTCTTGGCTTGGAGCTGAGCCACCATGCCCTTCTCCTCGGACGGCAGCAGCACCAGCAGGGCCTCGCCGCCCTCCTTGTACCGGGCGGTCCGGCCCACCCTGTGGATGTAGGTGTCCGCGTCCTCGGGACAGTCGAACTGCAGCACCCAGTTCACGGCGGGGAAGTCCAGGCCCCTGGCGGCGATGTCGGTGGCGAAGAGCACGGCGTGTTTCTTCCTGATGAAGTCGTTGTAGACCTCCACCCTCTTCATCTGCTGCTGCTTGCCGTGCAGGGCCAGGATGGGCATGCCGGGCCGCAGCCGGCAGAACACCCGGAACAGGTACTGCACCTCCTTGCAGCAGGCGAAGAAGACGATCACCTGGGAGGAATTATTTGGAGAAAGGAAATTGATCTCGGGCAAACACAGTGGGATAAAGAAACTAAAGACTTCACAGCAAAAGAAAGTCAACAGGGAACCAAGAGAGGAAAGGAAAACAGAAAAACACAACTAAACAGCACTTTTAAAATATCTGGCAGACATCAAACTGGCACCAGAAACAACAGATCATGTCCCAGTGTGATGTGTGTGAGAGTGAAAGAAATGATGAGGGACTTGCAAAAGTTGGCATAAGAGAAAGAACAAATAAAGGAATACTGGAGTACAGAAACTTGGAGGATGTAAGAAGAGATGTGTGTAGATTTTTGGAGGAATTTGACTTAGTTAAAAGGATTTAAAAAGGACCCAGCGTTACTGACGCAATGCACCATGAATACCACACCACGAACTGATGTATTAATTAACTGCTCAGCATTAGCGAATGCTGTGTTGTGAATGAATTGAAGTTTATCAGTGGACTGTTTTGGGAGGCCAGTTAAAAGAGAATTACAGCAGTCCAATCTGCTTGAAATAAATCCATGAACTAGTTTTTCGGCATCTTGTTGGGATAGAAACGTCCATGCCTCAGCAATATTCTTTAAATGAAAGAAAGAAAGCTGCTTTGGTCAGTTTCTTTATGTGGGATTTAAAATTCAAGTCTGAATCGAGGATACCGCCCAGGTTTGTGACCGCTGATCTAACTTGTGGGGCTAAGCTGCCACATTTGGACAGAACCAGCTCTCATTTTGCTTGCAGATTAATCAGTAAATATTTCCGTTTTCTCACTATTTAATTTAAAATAAATAGAATCAATTTGCTGGGCGACATGGACAAAATCAAATGTCACACTATTTCTGAATGAATATCTTGTTATCAGCATTTAGTTTTTGCCACTATGAGGCTCCACGAAAAGTAACACGAGTTATTATGGGTAATGAGATATTTCTCAATCAAAACACAAAGCTTTCACATTTCAACTCACAATATGGTAATAGCAATGTACAGAGTCAAACTCAAAAACAAACAAACAAAAAAACTTTGTCTCCATAGAACAATCACCACTGTGTTGATATACTAAGGCTTGGATATCACAAAGGTCAGCCTGAAACTGGTTCAGGTGGAGGTGACAAAGACTCACTAAATGCTTCCAGGCAGGTTTGTGTAGTGTGCCAGTAATCACAAAATAATAAAAATGACCCGTTTACCAAGAATCATGCAGACCACACATGACAATCTCTTGAGATGTTCATTTCATTTATTGCTCTCCATAAGGTGTGTCATAAGGTGCTTATTTAGATAGGTACATAATAGATTCATAAGTTAAACTAAGAGCTTTAAATGCTCTGATTGTTCATCTTGTGTTTGCTGCTGCAGAGAAGGCCCACATCATCCTGAATCTGGATTACATGTTGCAGCCCGGCTGTAAAATCCTGGATTAGAAAATGTTCAGCAAGACTCTACATCATCTGTTGGTCCAGAGAGGGTCTACTTTGCCCCAGATGGATATCTTTCGCTGTCACCCACCAGGGGGTCACTGATGTCTGTCGTTTTCTCCAAGTTATAGGGGGCGCCCTTCAGCTCCTTGAGCTTTGCAGCAGGGTGTTGACCCCTGCAGCTCCACAGCACGAATCAAAGAGATTTTTCCTCAACGCATCAAAGCAGCTGAAGACGTAAACCTTGGCACGTTCAGACACAGGGATGTCCTCTGTGATGTGGGAGATTGGAGATTCAGCTTGTGACCCTTATGGGGTTCCACCAAATGTTGATTAATCACTGGTGGCAACAGCTCTGCCACTGGGGCTTTGAGGATATTTGAAAGAAGAAAGTGAGCTAAACAGATCATCAGCTTCAAATTTTTGGAGAAGGAAGAGAAGGTGCATGGGGAGGACTTGGGAGTGGGTGGATTCTGCTGGTTTGAGGAGGAGAAGTCTTGATTCCTTGAGAGGGAAAGTACAATGAGGTGTGATGAAGGCCAGAATGAAGAATCCATTGAAATGAGGTTTCAGAAAAAGCTTGTAAGGACAGTTTTGTTTTGTTTGTTTATTTGGAGGAGATGTGGGGTTGAAGGATCACCTAGGGTTCACCTAGGTGGTCACATGCTTGTTTTTCCTCTCCTCTTTTCCTCTTTCTTGGCCTTGGCCTCCTTCCTCTTTTCTCTCCATCTTCTAAAGAAGCCAAACAGCCTTTTTCCTTTTTCCTCTGGCTTTGCTTTTTCCTCCGTCGCTCCATCTCCTCCCAGGTTTGCTTTCTCTTTCTTTTCCTCTGGCTGCGCACTCTCCTTCTCCTCCTTCCCTTTGACTCGTTCCTTTGACTCCACCTTTTCTGCCGTTTTGTTCATCTCTTTGACCTTCATCAGTTTCATGTCCGTCTGTCCGACTCTGTTCTGGGACTCTGTCTCCAGCTGTTCTATCTTTTTGTCCATCTGAGCGACTTGCTTGGCTCTCTCGTCCATCTGCGTCACTCTCTCCTGGAAGGTTGTTTCCAGCTGTTCTATTTTTTTGTCCATCTGTCGGACCGTCTCCGTCCTCTCGTCCACCAGTCTGACTCTGTCCAGGAACGTTGTCTCAAGCTGTGCTATTTTCTCATCCATCTCTCTGAATTTCTTGGTCCTCTCGTCCATCTGTCTGACTCTCTCCTTGAACAGTGCGTCTTGCCATTCCCTCATTTCATCCATTTGCTGGACTCCTGGAACGTTTTCTCCATCTGCTCCATCTTTTCGGCCATCGCTCCGAGTTTCTCCGTCTTCTCGTCCATCTGCCTGACTCGCTCCTGGGACTTTGTGTCCAGCTTCTGTCTTTTTCTTCACCCGCCTGACCCTCTTCATCTTGTCCTCCATCAGTCTGACTTTCTCCTTGAACGTTTTCTCTCTGTGTTCAATCTTTCTGTCCGTCTGTCGGACTTTCTTCATCTTCTCCTCCATCCGGATGAGTGTCTCCAGGTGGTTGATTTCCAGCTGATCTGAGGTGCTTTGCACTGCAGGTAGTCCCTCATGGACATCGGCCCAGGTATCATCTTGCCCTCATCAAACGATCAGAAACAACCAACACTGCTGGTTAAAACCTCTGTCTGTTGTTTTACATACGGATCTCAGATGGCTTTTGGCCTGGACCGACTACAGATTTGTGCTCCTAAACTTCTATTATGCCAAAATGTTTCTATTTCAGGTATTCAGTTAAGTCGTATGTAATTAGTCTTAATTTTCTTGACTAAAACTATGACTAAAAGTGTTTGTCACCAACACTTTTTCAAGATGAATGACATGGCAACTAACCAAAAATGAACATTTGTTGATAAAAAATGACAAAATATCATGACATTTTCGACAACAAATTTTAAATAAAGGAGACTAAAATGTCACAAACAGGATGAATGTAAAGACAGCTCCTGAACTAAGTTTGGAAGAACAGCTGCATTTATTTAACACGAATCCAACTGTCTGCATTGTCTCTGTTTGCTTAAGTAGAGCTGCAAAAAAAAATACAACTAATGAATGAAAAATAAACAAAATTTTGGTGCACTTTTCACATTTAACTAAAAATGCCAGACATCGGCCTGATTAACCAGTCGAACAATTAATCGATCTTTCTCTACATTTTAAGACAATTAGTCAAAAGATTAAATCAAAGTTGGTTGTCAGTATTAACACTGAAATCCACATGATGTGAATTCCCTGAGTAATTCCCTCTCCAGCTGAATCGGTGCTCATCAGAAAATGCCCCCTTACCTCGATCGCTCTTTCCTCTGCAGATGTTCTTCCAAATGTTCTTGCTCTTCAAATGTTCTTGCTCTTCAAATGTTCTTGCTCTTCAAATGTTCTTGCTCTTCAAATGTTCTTGCTCTCCAGTGTCTTGAAATGTTCATGTGTGCATCCAGTGACCTTTTCATCCAGTTATGAGACAAGCTGACTGTAACTGCCCCACATCACAGTTCACCAACAGCATTGAGACAGTAAGGCAGAACTAATGTTCTAGAATCAAAGGTTGCCGGGGAAGACCTTTAAAAAATGCATACAGGGACAACTAACCGCAGCAGATGTTTACTTGTTTTATAAGTTAAGTTTTATACGTGTTCAAAGTGTACGTAAGAGTCAAGGAACACTCAGGACGAAGCCTTACCCCCTTTGTGTGTTGTAATGCAGCCAATGAGGTTTGTGTTATTTCCGTTTTGTTGTTATTTATTTCATAGCGAAAGTTAAGCTTATGCTACCGCTAATGTTTGCTGCTGTTGCCATTGTGTCTGTAGCTATGACTTTTGATTTGTTTTTGTTTTTTTAAAAGCTCTCTCTTCAAACTTTGAGCAGCAGTGCTAAGCTGTAGAGTTCCGTTAACGTGAGGAAAACTTCACCAGTGGCCGCACTGCATTAAGGATGAAGCACTGCGATCACTTAAAAAAAAATAACTATAAAAATAATTTTTAAAAAGCCTGATGAAGCGCTGTTCAGCTCACATGTGATGACAGGCTGACAAACTTCAGCACCGGACAGCGACTCAAACCAATCAGATTGACAGTCAATATGTTTCCCCTCAATAAAAATGATCCTCCACAGACAATATCATCAATCTGTTTTATGAATGATTAAATTTTACCACTTTGCTTCCTGGCCCTGGGCCCCAAGGATCCAAAGACTGAATGACCAAGCGGAAACTGAACTGCAACTGTAACCGAACTGATTTGTTTTAACACTGTGTTATTTTCCTCATTTTTATTTCATGTAGTAATTCGTTGCTAAAAACAGTTATTTGAAATTGGGTTAGGGTTAGGGTTATCATATCAATTGTCTTATCATGATTTTGATATATCAATCTATTGCCCAGTCCTGCCTTTACTTCCTCAAGTGGATGTGTGGTTTCCAGTTGCAGAGGGACAGCAACTCAAGCATACACCCTCAATACAACAAGTCATGGTATCAATTTACACTATTTATACATAAGGAATTGGTATGTTATACCAGAGATTATTATTAATTAGGACCATCGTTAATTCTTGATTGTTTTAGTATATGCTTTAACTCTAGGGATGGGAAAAAAAGGGATTACTTAAGTACTGTAATTCTTTTTTTTAATGATTTTTATTTATTTATAATTTTTTTTTTTTTTTTTTAAATTACTGAATGGATGCAAAGTAAAGATTTTGGTATCCTATGAACCTAGATGACCTAAGGAATCTGTTGGTACCAAGCATGTCATGCCAGGTTGTCAGCAAGGGGATTGAATTTCAGCTTAATTTTGGTGAGGGAAAAACTGGCATGGCTATTTCCAGTGGGGTCCCTTGACCTCTGACCTCCAGCTGTGTGAATGAAAGTGGGTTCTCTGGGCAGCCACGGCTCTCCCCTCTGCAGACATGCCCACCTTCTGCTAATCCCATGCAGTTTGGGCCACAAAGCCTGCAGTCCACATGTGTTCTTGTGGCCTGTTGTAAAATGGTGTGTGTGTGCAGACTGGGGCCTAAACAGTCTTGGAGTTGCATCAGTTGGCTTTGACTGGAAAGCTGAGACTCTTGTGGATTCAATGAGCCACATTTGATTCCTGTGTGATGATGTTGGCCCCCATAGCAGCCAGTTCACTGCAGGCAGAGCATTTTGTCACATTTGATAT
>OMLB01057285.1:0-41266 GCA_900302555.1 Myripristis jacobus
AATCACCTTTTCAGGCTATTATCAATTTACCTCTGAAATAAAGAAGACAGTTTTCACAGATGTGTTGATTTATTAAATGTTCATTTCAATGTACAGATGCAAACAATTTGACAAATTAATTAAATCAATGGCCTAGGAAACTCATAAAGACTGAACAAATTATTAACGGTTAATAGGCTAATTAATAACTGATAACATTGACGCATTAATAACAAGAACAAAGTTACAGACGCACATCTCCGTGGAAAACCTGGCAGGTACTGTCCGTGTCGCTGAATCTGCTGAGGCATTTCATTCTCTTTATTATAGAAATTAAAGCTCCATAAAATTCACAGAGGATCTTGTTTAGCTCTCCTTTCCTTGCAGGTGAGAAATCAGCTGTTTGCCCGGTGTTTGTCAGGTAGTCTTGTAGACATTTGACGGCCCAAGACGCTGACCGGGCCGTACCGGCTTCATTTCCATCAGCTGGAGAGGCCAAGGCTCTCCTTTTTCTGTTCTTTCTTGTCTCTCTCGTTCAGCCATTTATCCACACTTAGGTCGCCAAAGAAATCAAAATTGACAACAAAATGGTCCTTTGTGCAGGCTAACAAAGTTGACAGCGGTTTATAATGCGGGTTTCAGTGAAATGACTCATGTTGCCATGGAAACCACACAGGCTCGGGCAATAAGATATTGGCGGAGTAATATTTTCAGTGATGAGGTATTTTTCATTTGAGCATGGCTAGCCGTGCTATCATGCTCATTTGCGCACATTCTAAACGTTTGATTGAGGGGTACAGTTATTTTCAGGGCACTACAGCCAGAGCAACGGCCATGGCCATCGTGGCCGTGGCATAATTCATGGTGTGTAATTAATAGGAAATACCCAGTAATAACAAAACAGATTTTAGACTGTTCTGGTCAAAATATAGCGCTCCACTCCACTATACAGCAAGTACGTCAAAATAAGGATCACCTGACCGGTGATTTTTGCATGTATCGCCTAATCTACAAAATATATATATACTTGATGGCTCTTCTTCATGCTAATATTTTCACAAAGCAAGCAGTCATACTTCACATGTAGTCTGTAGTACCTCTTGAAGGGGTGTCTGACAGCTGTAGGCTGCTGTCATTTTCCACTGACTACCAGCATGACATTCACAAGCTGTGCTTTCTGCAAACCTAACCTAGCAGCTAAAAAGCACCAATGCCCTGAAGATATTGAGAATGTGATATTATTGTGAATGTGATTGTTTTTAATCGATGTGCCCTTAAACAAATTGTGGTAAACTCCCTCATCTCTCCACATTTGGAAAGAACAGAAATGCACAGCTCCCCTCCGACCTCAGAGGTAAGAGATAGGCTTGGGCGGTAGCAAGGTATTACGTTACACCAGGGGATTTAGAAATCCCTAAGGTATGATTTTCAGGATGGTCATAACTACACAGAGATTCTGTATTGAGGTGATGTATTGTAGTGCACAGCATGCGCCACTAGAGGTCAGTCTCTCCTGGTAGAACAGGCAGCTGAGCTGAGAAAGATGGTGATTGAGTGGTGGGGATAACGTTACAAAAGTAGTTAAAAAGAAAAATGCCCCTCTTCCCCTGTTTGGGACTATTTTGGATCCGTGTGTCTTTCAGTCACTTGATTTTACTTTCAGATGCAGGTTTTAAAAAACAAAAGTAAGTGTTGATTTGTTTTTCATTTTAAAATACAAACATTTACTTTTGAAATACAGTGCATTTATGTATTGTATGATCCAAATGGGATGAGTGAAATTTAAAAAATGGTTTGGTTTTCAGCTTCTATTTCAAATCAGTGGAGACCAGCGATGCAAAAAGGCCTTTGATTTCATATTCTGAGGCCGGATTTGGTCATTTACAAGGCAAGAGCGCCAAATGTGGGCTAGGTGTGCCAGTGTTACGTTAGCCCAGGCAAAAATGTCTTTGAAACCCTACTCAGATGTGATTTTAGACATGCCAAACCAGGCCTGTCATCCGCAGAAATCTCTGCATACATATCACATGAAAGTGGGGGAGTGAGGAGATTTTGTGTTGGAAATGGCTCAAGCTTAGGGGACTCCCTGATGCACATTTGGAGTTAGAGCCGGCGATAGCTATAACCTATGGCCCGGCTATTTGTGTGTGTGCGTGTGTGTGTGTGTGTGTGTGTGTGTGTAAAAATGAGAGAGAGTGTGAGAGCAAACGTGTACATGTACAGTCTATGTCCAACATCTGGAATTACGCCCCTAGCAAGTTCAGCTGGTATTTTTATGCTCACTTATCATGATCATGAATAACAACAAATAGTGAATAAATCATGATAAATGCCTTTATTTGTAAGTAATCACAGTTAGCATAAACCCTCCCGACACTTACAAATCCTATTACACAAGCGCCTACATGCATGCAGACTTCATAATAAACATATATCAGCTGATATGACTTTGGAACGTGGAAATCATGGCAATTAGTTTGTAGACGGGACGTACATATGGAAGAAGGATGATGAAAGGGCGTCTCGCTATGAAAGGAGTGCACGCTGCACAGACACAAATTAAAACAAGCCTCTTTGCTGTTTTCTAGTTATTTTGGTTTCTCTGATTTGAAATAGAAAATGAAAATCAAACCATTTTTTAAATTTTGCTCATCCCTTGTTCACCATGAAAAAGAAAAATGCCTTGTATTTCAATTTCGATTTTTTTGTATTTTAAAACAAAAAAATCAATTTGTTTTTTAAAACTTGTTTCTGAAAATCTGAAAATCAAATGACCAAAAGATACATACACCATTTTCAGTTTAGTCCTGATGATTGCCATATTTAACTTTATCTTGAGATGACTTCTTCCAACTACAAAAGCAGTTTATTAGCCACATGATTTTATTCAACCGCCAGTCTGCCACCACCACCCGCACATTGTTCCCGTTCAGCCCACTGCTGCGTCGGTATCCACGGCAACAAGTGTCATTGGGTCTTTGGAAGAAGCACGTTTATTTCCTGTTTCCATTATACTGTGGGCCATAAGTCTTTGCGCACATCCTGACTTGTCTAAGGAGGCTAATTGCACATTAGACACACAGCATCGTAGGCTAGACGGTGTCATATATGTAACAATGTCTTTTATCACCAGCAGCTCACATTTTATGCTTTTCTTTTTTCACACATACCATAGTATAGTATATAGCCCGGTAAAAGTATGAAAAAAGTATGAAGGTATGAAAGTGAGATACGACCCAAGCCTTGGAAGAGATGGTATTTAGCGCTTATGAAAGAATACTTCTGTTGAGCAGTGAGGAAATGTTTATTCCTTGTGGAGTCTGTTTGATTTGCAGTAAGGACAGCAAATTGTTCATCTTCCCTTTTAAGGCTTCTCCTCAAATTTCCTGCTTGTGAACATGTAACAAGTTCTTTACTGTATCTCAGCCCTTAAAAACAGGAAAGGATGGCCCTTTCCATGTCATAGTTTTAGATGATGTCTAGTTATATATCACAATATTGATAGAAGATCAGCCCTAGTTCTGTTTGGGTCTCAGTCGAGTTTCCATGTTGTTACTGTGGAGCTTTGATCTTTACTGAGATCCAGTAAATCTCAGCTTGTCATGTGTTTGCTTGCACTTTTGACACAACAACAATGTAGTGCTGTCACAGAAAACTAAAGATAAATCTGTGCATCTCTGTGGATTATGTAAAGCTGTGATTGAGAGGGCACTAAAGTTTGAGAAAAAAAGCAGGGCCAAACAAAGTGGGAGTGCGTAGTTTTGTTGGCTTCCTGCTTGTGTATTGGCTGCATGCACTTTCTGTTTCTGCAACACTTGTGTTTTTACAAATGCCAGTTGCCTCAGCTGCAGGCAAGATGCTGTTTCAAAGACAGCTCATCAGGATGAGTGACAAGTGCTGGAATGGGAACTTGACCAACTGCGGAGGAGGAGGAGGGCGGGACTAACAACACACACCTGAATCAAGATGTGCATTGTAACTTTTATTTTCAAACCATTGCAAGTCAGAGGGAGAGCATTCGTCTGATAATCTGAGGGTTCCTGGTTCAAACCCCGGCTCGTCCACAGAGTGTCCTTGAGTGTCCTTGAAAACACATCACAGGCAAATGTGCAAAATCAAGACATACAGGATTTACACAACCAAACAGAAGCTGATTCTGCCTGCTGAGCTGGTGGAGGAAAATTGAGGATCTCTCAACCGCTTGTTGTATTGAAAGCCTCCTCTGACTCCAGAGGAGACTTGCAATAGACAATCCTAGACACTTACAGTTTAAACAAGGGGCAGCATTTCACCAGTATGATGCATGATATGATATGATGATGTTTTATGCTGCCTTTCTGTATGACAACAATATATGACTTCTTTTTAGACATGGTATACTCTCAAAATTAGAACAGCCACAGCCGCAGCCTCCACTGGAACACCAGTGTTATCCTGCTACCCTTTAAGTGGAAGCGCATATTGTGGAAGTGACCCAATGTGACTGCTGGGAAGTGTGGTCATTTCTGCCTAATCCCCGTTGTCTCAGATACACCAAAAAAAAAAATAAAAAATAAGACAAAACAAAACAAAAAAACGGCAAAATAGAGAAAACAGTGCCAACTCAACAAAAATAACAAAGCCTCGATTAATGCTGAAGTCAGGAATCTTTTGATACCTGCATGAGGCAGGTCAGAGGGATGGTGTGCCCCTTTAATGAGTTTGGACGACCAGATGAGCAGACAAGAGTGTTATCCAATTACAGTACTAAAATAAGATGGTTAAACTACTTCCTATTCCTATTTTAATTTCTGTAATTCCCCTTTGGCCTCTTACCAACAAGCTATTCTTTTCACCCACAGAACTGCCGCTGGCTAGATATTTTTTGTTATTGTTTTTTTCTCTTTTCTTTCTTTTCCTTCATAAACCTCAGACATTGTTGTGTGAAAAGCCCAGGAGGGCGGCTATCTCTGAGATACTGGAATCAGCGCGCCAGGCACAAATGATCGCACTCAAGAGTTGCTAAGGTCACTTGTCTGCCTCCTTGACATAGCAAACCTTGTCTTGAGGGTCAATCAGTATCTGTAGGAGACAATGTGCTCTTATGAAAAGGCTGGAGTATGAACAATGGCCAGTAAGTGTATAGGCAATAAATAACTTCCAAGTTTTAGACATAGTGAAAATTATATAATTGTGCTTTTCCGGTTGGCATCTGTCAAATGTTTTGTAAAAATAAAAACTTACTTGTGCATCAGTGTGATAAACTCTGACCAACTGCGGGGGAAGAGGGTAGGACTGACAGTCCACTTCTTTCCGATAATTGTCCTTTTTTTCTTGTTATTGTCATCACATTGAGATACATTTCATATCAAAGCTCATGAATCACTTCTATCCTTCGCTCAAAGCTATTTCTCAGTCAGGTAGCAAGCTGGCAGTGTGTGACTGTTTACAGTTGAGTGGCTAAAAAACCTCCGCATCCACGTAATCCTGTGTGAAAGCTAGCTGGCTTTATGATGGAGAGAAGTTAGATTGTCTGTCTGTGCTCGGTGCATGAATTCTCCACCCTGACTGGCTGTACCGCAGAAAACCCACAGAGGACTAGTTGTTTTTCCGAGGATTTAACCTTTAACGAGAAACCTATCTCACAGTAGTTACATGCCTTGAGCATGGGTTGGGAAGGTGGGAGGTTGAAGGAAGTCCGTCATTAAATTCCAAAGTGAACAAAGACGTCCTGTCGCTCTTTTTTTTTTTTTCAAGTTGCCAAATTCTGTGGATTAAAACATAATACTGGCCTGATTCCTTGAGCATTTCTGATACCAAGAATACTCGGATCGCAGCTGTCTTTCTGCAAGACTCCAAGGAAAGAATACACAAACTGGGAAACCGCTGCCCAGAAGTCTTCCTGGGCTCAGGACCAGTCTCTCCGCTGTTTCATGCAAATCCGTTCAGAACTTTTTGAGATATTGTGGTAACAGGCAGACAGGACGATTACATTACGTCTCTGGCAACATTAATAATTAAATGAAATATTGACTATTACATTACCCAAAACATTTAACTGTTGTATGTAAATGTAATTTGTGACCCCCAACAGGCATTACAATGAATCCCACCAGGGTTCTGGGCAAGAAACATCCCCTTTGTTAAGGTTAGGGTTGGGTATGGGCTTATGGTCGATTAATGTGCAATTAGCTGGCATATTTTATGGCCAGTCTCAGTAACACCCCCAACAGTATCATATATAATTTGGAAAAAAAAATAAAAATAAAAATAGCTTTAAACAAATAGGCTAGCTTTTGAGTTCTCTTGTATTTTAGACAGTCTACTAAAACAAATATACAAATAAATGAATAAAAAACATTTGGAGTTATGGGAAATAGCAAATGATATGACACTTTTTAGCCTTTCACAGGCTTTATGGTGGCGTGTGTGCTCGCCTGGCAGCTCCTCCACCTCAGGTCAGTGTAATTCCCTGCCCGCTCCCTGCAGCCGATCTCCTTTCTAAATGACTTGACACGCCAGTCATTTCAAGGGAATTGTCTGTCAATAGCACATTGTTTGGGGGGAGGGGGCGACTGGGACAGCCCCTGAAAGTGTTTGTAATTAAAAAAAACACGTCATTTACCTCCCTGTGTTTCCTTCTTGTGTGTTTCTTGTTTGGGATTCTGTGCTGTTAACGATTGCATTTGATTCTTTCTTGTAATCTCATCAGACGGACTCGCGCCAGAGATGGTAACTGTGCATGACCTGACAAGACAGGTGAAAGTGGCTTTTTAAAAATGACCTCGCTCAGCCATTCAGGCTTTTTTGTTGTTGTTTGATTTGTCCACTGAGGTTTTTAATTTACAAGAGCACTGTGGTATCACAATACAGCACGGTGTGGGCATATTCCCTGTGCCATTAACAGCCGCTACAGACACAGCTCAGCTCGCAGAAAGGGCGTACATACAGAGAAGTAAACTTAATGGAAGCAGCCACATTATCCTCCAATGAGACCATTTTGGCATTTCTTATTTTTTTATGACATGGGCTTCCTTTGTCTCTTCTTGTATACACAAAATAACAGGCTACCCTTCTCTGCGATCCACACCAGCTGCAGAGATGATAAACACTTTGGAGGCACACTCCTCCCTCAGTCCAGGAAATGACTGTCATTTCATCAGGCTCAGTGTGCATCCCCGTATTGATTCACAAAACGAAGATGGATGTTAACGGTGACTTCAGACGGTGCCCTTTCTCATGTTCTCGGAGCATGGCTCATTGTTGCTGCAGGGATAATGATCAACAGTTTATGAAGCCTGTTCCAGAGATTTTGCAAATTCTTTGGGGGGGAAAAAAAGGGCTGTATGCTTGCAGTCCTTCTTAACCTATTTTTCAACTCATCTCAGCTTGGCCTGAATTCCTCTGCATCACTTGGTGTATGTCTGTGTGCCACCTTAAACCTTAGCACCCTCCTCTTTCCCCTTTGAAGTGTCAGTTTCCCCTTATGCTCGGTCTACCTTAAGGACACATAAGCATCTCAGGCACATACTTCATGCCCACTTCTTCATCACGACAGCCGTCCCTGGCTGCACATATAATTTTACCACTGCAAAAGGTGCTTGCTCCACTCAGGTGTGCTCTATCTCGTGGCGGCGGCAATAATTGCCTATACTGCCCCAGCTTTGGTAATTGTCTTTTGATTGAGGTCATCAGGACAATTAAAGCCATTGAGGGGTGAAAAGCAGCAGCACAAGAGCTGAGACAGCCATGCTAAGAGGGGGAGAGGGTGGGCAAAAGCTATACAAGAGATAATTGTGCATGGGGAGACCTGTGGAAGCAAGGCTGGATAACACGCTGTGTAGAAATGGCTTTGTTTACCCTGCTTACGCCCTGTGGTAGCAGCCATTAAACTATCATGTCATGAATCTGGTGGAGATAGCCGGGTTACTCCTTTTCTGACGGTGTCATCAGCGATTATAGGATCTTCATTTCCTGATTTCAAGAAGCTACGGCAAATGTCAGATATTATTAAGTGCAAATGCCGTTCATTTTAAATTTTCACTCACAATAATAACGTCGCCTTCTAGTTTTAATGAACTTGAACAATTCTGCACCAAACGCAGAAGCCACAATCAAGACTGTTGTCTGTGATGTTGTGCTAATATAAAAAATGGAGCTGCTTCACTGACAAAAAACATCACACTAAGCAGAAAAAAAAAAAAAAAAAATTGTCGCCCACCAGCAATAGCAGCATTCCCTTTGTTCCTAAATCTGGAAAATGCAGCTGGATGCGTCTGTAAGGGAGAATTGCTCATGATGAATTACATCTATAACAAAAAAAAAAAAAAAAAAAAGATATGTAAAATGTCAAACAAGACAAGAGATATGCTTTCAGTTATTTGCTCTATAGGGCCCCTGAGGCTGATCATTGTAATTTTGTGAAATGCTGGTTCTTGAGGATAACACACATCCTTCAGCCAAGTTTTGTCAAAACTGGGTCAGTAGTTTCTGAGATGTCATGTGTCACTAAGGAGATAGAGACTGTTCCATCATTCACATGATGAATAGGAGACTAATTCTGTGTTTGCCTGAACTTCAGCATTCAAATGAATGTCAAGCATGATATCAAATATATATACAGCACAGGCCAAAAGTTTGGACACACCTTCTCATTCAATGCGTTTGAATCGAGAGAATGCCAAGAGTGTGCAAAGCAGTAATGAGAGCAAAGGGTGGCTATTTTGAAGAAACTAGAATGTAAAACATGTTTTCAGTTATTTCACCTTTTTTTGTTAAGTACATAACTCCACATGTGTTCATTCATAGTTTTGATGCCTTCAGTGAGAATCTACAATGTAAATAGTCATGAAAATCAAGAAAACGCATTGAATGAGAAGGTGTGTCCAAACTTTTGGCCTGTACTGTATGTATATATATATATAAAAGGTGCACTTTTCCCTCTGGACTTTCTCCTGTATAGTGTCGCAATTATATTTTCCCTCTTCGCCGGGTCATTCACTATGAAAATGCACTAGTGATATGGGGGAGGAACATGATTCCCTCTTCTGGCTCTGCGTATGGGAGATGGTGATGAATCTGCACTAATACAAACTAAGTAGGCTGAGGGCGGATGAGTAACGTCTTTCAGAGCTGAAGTTTTGTGGTCTCGTAGTTGTGATCATTTGTTGCAAGGCCACCAAAACAAGCTCTTGACTGTTTCTGTGACACACAGTCGCACCAATCACGCTGTTGGCACTTTCATTCCAATTTAAGAGGTTCTGGGACGTGATTTGACACAAACTTCTAGACATCCTTTCCAGCTGAATGGAAGGTTAAGCATCAAAAGTAGCAGGGAGCAGATAAATGAATATATCAAATGAAAACAATTCACCAAGGCTTTGGAACAGAGGGCTGATTGTTATTACATTGCACTTATCTTAAAGACCATGTAATTAGCAGTATTTACCATAATTAAATTTTTATTACCCACTTGAATAATCATCAGTGACCCTCTTTTAATTGGCAGATCCCCTGAGTTGCACTAAATGAGATCAAAAGGAGTAGTCTGTCTGGAGAAATGCAAAACTGCTGTGGATCATAACAAATGGTCACGTAAAGTATTTTGTTAATTTTAGGATGCCAGTAAACGCTGAGTCATTTTCATGACATGCATGATTTGAATGCAGATTGCCTAACCAGCTGCAGGGGGATCTCTTCACTGTTTGATTGATAGGTATTGCTTACCACAACCAACTGCAACAATCAAAGTGAAGGCAATGAGTACGGTGGGTATTGACAATGTGAGTGTAATTTTAGCAAGTAACAATGTGTAGATGCACTATTAATGATTACCCAAGATGAGAATCATTTGAAAAATTGTTAAATATGTAGAGGAATAAGGCCGAGTTAAGATTTTGAAATTCCATCTATACTTCTGCTCATCTCTTTTTTAACTTAATTTTCTCTCAGGAGAAGATTGCACAGGTCTGCCCTCTCACTTTCAATTTTTCAGTTTGCTGTTATACATTATCAGTCTGTATCTGGCAGTGACACTGTGGGTTTATGCCAAAAATCTCCCCATTAACCTGAATCTGGCTTTTCAGTGATGTCTGGGACATTTTTAGGTGCGTATCACTGGTTTCATATGGACACCCTCAGTGGTGAACTGGGTCGTGGCCATCAGCAGTCACAGCACAGTGAAGTTATGGCTGTAGCAATAATGGTGGAAGAGCTGTAGCAATAATGGTGGAAAGCCGCAAGAAAAAAGAATGTGATGGCTAAACATGCAGCAGACAGTGTTCGTACAAAAACAAGGCAAGCGTCAACATGGCTTTTTTTTTTTTTTTTTTTTTTTAAGATTTTATTATTTTTTTTCCCTTGCAGATTGGCTCCCTTCACCTGCCTTGTTGGCAACACTTGTGGTGGCTTTACAGATGCTGGTTGTCTCAGCCTCGGGCTAGAAGCCGTTTCAAAGCAAGACAGCTCATCACGATGAGTGACAAGTGTTGGAGTGGGAACTTGACCAACTGCGGGGGAGGAGGAGGGCGGGACTAACAATACACTTCCTGCCTCAAGGCAAAAAGTTGCATATTGTAGCTTTTAATCTATTTTTAAACCTTATTTTTTATCTAGTGGAGGGTGAGCACGTATGCCGTGTTTCACATTCACACCGCCGCACGCATGCACATGTGTACCGCCCCAGTGCACCTACGGTTTAATACTGCCGGCCACTGTGCAGCTCTGCTGGAACAGATGGTGGTTAAATGCCTTGCTCAAGGGCATCCTCAGTGGTATTTGTTAAGGGAGGTTAGCGATGGGAGGGAGTTGCACATTCATTTTCCCCATCCAGGTTTTCTCTGCTGGTTCAGTGACTCAAAATAATGAATTTCCAATCACCAGCCCGTTTCTTGAACTCCTGCCGCTGCGCCGCCGCTTGCTCGTGTTCTCAAGAGTTCGCTGTGGGTTTATCATGACCTAGCAAAAGGCTAATCTGGAAAAGATGTCCTATTAACAGAGGGCTTGGTTTGGTCAAGGAAGTGAAGCTGTATTCAGTGTAATCCCCGTATTATCATGTTTTAAGTTTATCCCTTAGAGCACTGGGATTAATGCCTCCAGTGTGTGCAGCAGGACTCATTTTAAAGAGCTTAGTCGCCTGTAACAGCTTCAAATTCAAAAATATCACTAAACAATGTTTACTGTCTGTTTTCCCCACACATCCTGCAAAGCTCTTTGATTTTGCACCGTAATTTGTTTTGTTATAACGCCAAATTCATTTTGCTTTGGAGAAATTCCTGAATAGAACAGAATGAACTGCATCGGATAATGAAGTGGTCCAGCTTGACGGTTGCTGAAACTTACCTGCAGGATTTAATTTGCATTGAATGTTATGTGTCCTGCCTGTGCAGTTCACTTTTGATCCATGCTGATCAAATTAGCAACAAACAAAATCGGGACTTTGATAATAATTAAGGTAGCTCGTGAGAAATGCCGCATATGCATTTTGAAAAGGAAAAAGAAAAAGGAAAAAGAAAATCATTAGCTGACATTCATCATTCATTCAGGTTGTCAGGGCTCACTTTGCTTATGCACTATCCTTACTCATTTCGTTAGACTGAATGTCACTTCTTTGAATTGTGTTTACCATGTTTATATTGAGCATACAGCATATCCTAATCCGAGTTTATCCTTTGTCCCTCATGATAAAGTCATGGGCAAACACAAGCAGATCTGAATCATCAACAATACCTATTTTGAAATGTTTACCTGTCGTCTGATTTTATTTTATTTTTTATTTTTCACCGATCCCTCTCTGACTGCATGCATTTCTTCTTTTTTTTTTTTTTTTTTTTTTTTTTTTTTTGACATGTATTTTATTGCTCCTGCTCGTTTTAGCCTGGAAGCGATGTCAGCTCTGATTCTGTTGCCGGTATAGGATAGAAGATAAAAGTGGAAGAGTGGAACTGTGGAGGGAAGTGGGGAAAATACTCGCACGCTGCTCTGTTAGTCCCTCAACTTGAGATGAGTAATCTGGTTGGAAGTGTTGTCAGGAAGCTTGCACAAGTAGCTGAGAAACACCCAGTGTCCTATAAGCACTCAGGGCATCGCTTTGTAAGGTGCTGCTGTAACAGGTATGCATGTTGTGTATCAGCCGGCACAAAGCCAGCTAATGTATCAAAGACACAATGCTTAAAAAATAATTGCAGTCAAATATAATGAAAGGGCACATGCGTGGACTTTCTCTATAAATGTGAAACGCCTCGACTTGTATGCAATTATAAGTTTACTTCCCTGGACGATGTTTGACACATTATTATTATGGATGATAATGAACAGAGACAGCAGGCGTTTTACATGCATCAAGATGATAAATTAGACATATAGAGTACAGATTTTAAGTTGCCGCGTGGCATACACAGTAGCCCGTTGTAGCTGCTGCATTGTTGTACGTTGTTAGTGTAGTGCAGGGCTGCAGCTTTGTACCACGTTGTGCCAATGCTGTGGGAAAGGCTCACAGTGCGTACAGTTTAGTTTCAGTAAATTTTACATCATTATGCAGCGCTGACATCTTATTTCACACTGAACAGAGGATTATTCATCTTATCACAATGCAGGCCTAATTAACTACTAAATGTCATTTCAATCTAGGAGATCTATACAAAAACAGCTCTCTAAAAGTTTTTCTTGTGATTTATACGAGTGGAATTGATTGTGATTGAGAGAGTCCCTTTGTGCCACATATCTCCCTGATGTATGCCCCTGTCGCCAAGACTTCCTGGAATCATTTCCACAATTCAGTGAGCAATAGCAGCAGACAAGAGTGCCACGGAGAACCGCGAAGTGTCGTCCTCACACTGCCTCTCACAATGCGCTTTATCGGCGCGATTGCGTTCAAATGATGACGCAAACAAAGGCGAATCGTGTACGACTCCTAGCTGTGCTGTCTCTGACGCTGCTACACCGCTGCTGTTACCAGCCCTGCTAGTCCTGATGCCGCTGTTTTAAACCATCACACAGCCACCAATACACACCGAGGATAAAGAAGTCATATTCTGGATTTATTTTATTATAGGAGATAAAATTAAACACCTAAAGCGAGAAGAAAGGAGAGTTAAGTTAGAGAGAGCAACAGGAAGTTTTATCCACTTTCCTGTAGGCATTTCTGTAGTTCTGAGTTCAATTACCTTATGCAAACATGACAAAAGAAAAAGGAAAATTATAAAGAAGGAAAATTATAGATTATACAGATGAGACATAGAAAAAAAAACTACTGCAAAATGAAGGAGATGTGGCTTGCTAAAACATTTTGTCTCAAAATAAACAACAGTAAAGCTTAATGAGGAGGAAAATGGTGTAAAGACAGCAGTTAAATGAACAACGAATGACTAGAGAGGGAAGTTAATTTTCTTTTGCCCATTTTTTTTTTTTTACTTGCTTACTTCTTAATCTATGCAGATTCCAGCTGAACTTGAACAATATGAATGCATGAAGTGTGGTTGTAGAAGTGACATGCTCAGGCTTACGCTCCTGTTGCTAGAGTCAAGAAACAGTATAGCTGCAGAGTGTGTGCTGTCAGTAAGCATTTGGTGTGATAGTGTGATAACTGCTTAACTTTCTGGTCTCATCCTTAGATAGACTTACATTGTTGCACAAGAAGTATGCTAATTGGAATCAGTGACAAGGTGAGATGAGGGACTGTGGAAGGTATAATTGCAATCAGGATTGGGCTATATCTGGGTATTATATCTGTCATCGCTGCCTGTGCTTGGCTTCCTGACTCAACCTTTATCCCTCTGATTCCTTTCTGAAAAAAAAAAAAAAGGTTTAGATCCGTGTAATTTGTAATGCTTAAGCAGTTCCAGAGAAACATGCATGGTTATTGCTGAATATAGCACGGTTGGACTGCAGTATTACCAACGCCGTCTTTGAGGAGATGCAGTGAATTTTTGCACTGCCATGCATGTAATAGTCACAGCATATATTAGAATGTGTACAGTAGACTCTTGGGAAAAAAAACATTACCCTTATTTTTTAATGCAAAGAAAAAATAGACTAACTAGGAAGGACTCGGTAGAGACAGTGCACACCTCCACCAACGTATGCATTAATCAAGATGTGCTCTTCCACATGTTGAATATTCAATAAAAGTCGATCACACCCACTGCTGCACCTGTCGCGGCCAGTTGCTATGAAAAGCGAGGTCTTACTTGTCGCGTGAACCACATTTCCACAGAGGTTTCATGATGTTTGAATCTGTTCAGAGGTTGCACACATTTTTTTAGAGTTGGTGTGAGAAGCTTACCAGCTCTTCCTCGCCCCGTGGCCAGGCTTTCTGCAACGTTTCATGCAAATAGGTTCATTTGTTGGCAGATAGCCCGACAACAAAGGCCTTCTTCAGACTGCAGGCAAGTCAGATTCGTTTCTCAAAATCAGATCTTTAAGACAGACGGTCCACACCGTTTTGTGGACGTGATCACATCGGATTTGTGTGGTCAAAGACATGACCGGCGTGTCTGCCTGGGTTGCTATGGTAACAATGTAGGCGTCAGATCCGTCATCTTGCCCTCCAAACAATCACGCTGTCAAGTCGCGGTGCAGAACATCTCCTTCGTATTAGACAAAGTCAGCACCGGAGGAGGCTGATATCACTGAACATATCCATGGTAACAGCAGCCGTGTTCATTTACCTTGAACTGATGTTGTTGTTTTGTGTCACACTGTGAGTGACGCAAGACACACTAGAAATCCTATTTGAGTGTCCAGATCGTCCGGACTGAGACGCATCGGTCGGAATCCAGTTGGAATCTCATTTGGTTTGGCCATGGTTTGGATCTGATTTGCAAAAATCTAATTCTGTGTGTTTTTTTGGTTTTTTTTCGCTGTCCAGACTGTCTAAAATCAATCTGGATACAATCTGGATAGGACCAAAAGTGGATTTGGACTGGCAGTCTGAACAAAGCCAAGCAGACAAATGAAATGGGGTGAAAACAGATTCCCCCCCACTTTGGAAGCTTTGAAAATACCCTCTGCACCTTCCCACCCCTGTTTCTTGTGATATGATTACACCACTGAAATTACAGTGAGCTATGTAATGGGAAAAGTTTGAATAAGTTTTACAGCTCTGTAAGTTAGATGTTGTTATAGTTACATAGGTTGTTTCAAAACTTTATGGCCACTGTAGGAATTTAGAAAAGTGATCAAACTTGAGCAGGACTGTGTACTTGGCATGGCGTGAACACACACTCAGTTTTCACCCCGACTCGGTATAAATGTAGTTTAATACGAAGTGTAATTCGTTGGAATTAGACCACTGTAAAGTGTTACCCAGATTTTGTCTTGGCTCGTACCGCTCAAAACCGAGAGCATGAAGATGCAGCAGAGTTAATACACAAATCATAAGTCTCATCAAAATATCATTTGTACAGTTCCATGCATGAAATATTAATGCTAAATTTTGTCTTATTAGCATGAAGAAGCCTCTCTGCTCAGCCTGCGCTCTCATACAAATACAAAGCATTTAATGAATTCCTTTGTCTGTGCTCATCACCACTGGTAAAGCAAAGCCTACTATCAGGAGGGTGATGAAATATTCTCTTAGAAAAATAAAATAAACAGGCCTGTGTTCTCATAGTTGGCTATGCATCTGCAGTCTTAAAAAGGAAGTCATATTCAAAACATCTATACATTTGTTGTTTTGGCCGCCCACAACAGGTGGGTCATCCCAAACTGGACACACACAGGTGCTTAAGTAAAGTATTCGATTCTAATAATGATTTTTTTTTCAGAGACGCAAACAATCTCACAAAGCTGATGTGTCCAAAATGTTTTTATTAATTCCTCAGAGGAGGCACTGGCTCCCCTATGCATGCTGCAGTATTTGAAAAATGTCAGAATGCAAAATCATCAGCACCGAGGGCCCAACACTGATATGTGTTTAGTGTCTATATTTGTTCTGACTAATGCTGCAACATTAGCCAATTGGCAACATGCTTGTTCCTGGGTAGTTTTTATTTTATTCATTTTTTTCCTGTAGTATTTCCTAGGAATGTAGAAATATTGACATTTTGAGCTGACTCTCGCCGTAATCAGTGGTTACCAATTCTTCATTTATTTATTTCTAATCAAACTAATTTTTCACTTGTACATACATTAATGTATAACACATTTCCTTAGGATTTGCAGTGTCTGTAGATTTAAGGATGATCCCTCTGTTACATATGGGGATGTGAAGGCATGTCGTCTCGCTCCCCTCCCTGCCGCACTGTCCAGGGGGCTGGCAGCGCCGGCTGCTGCACATCAGCTGGATTAAACAGACTCACGTGAGGAGCATCACACTCCGGAGGACTGAGCCTAATTGATATTGTGTTGTTCCCTTTATATTCTCCCTGTGTTTTGCTTAGATCACTGGATCTATACAATTGTAGGGGAAGCACTGCAGGTTTTAATTGAAAAGTCAAGAATCACAAGAACGGCACAAAATGCTAAAAAGCTGAATCAAAAGAGGCGAGAACAAAGCAGGGAAAAGTCCTTGCCATCGCCTCATGTAGTATGTACAAAGATCCAGTAATTAAAATTTAAACTCTTTTGAAAAGACCAGCAACAAGTATTTTGATTTAATTCCCGTTCCTATCGGCTACTGATGTTGGTGGATTCAAATTAATTGGCTGATTTGCCAGTTGCAGTCACAAACAGAAAAAATTACCACCTCCAATATTCATCAGATGTATTGGTGCCTACCTAGTTTATCTGTGTTTTCAGTCAAACCTTGCAAACAATACATCACGGTAATTCAGCCTCGTGTTAAAGTATGCAGCACAGTGTCACATGTTTCAGATTCACACTGATCAGCAGAGGGTGTTTGGTAGGTACAGCGGCTGTGTTTTGTTTCGTTCACTCAAACTCTGTTTTCTGAAGTTGTTAGGAACCTCGCAACTCAAAGCACCTCACATCTACTGATAAAATAAGATACAGTGGAGAGTCACTGTAGCCGATGGATAATGTGATAGCGTGGTGTGTTATCACTGATAAACACTGATGCTTCCTTCAGTAAATGATTCATTGTGCAGGATGAACACGGAATAATTTTGTCTCATGTTCTTAGTTACACATCTCTATAATGATCAACCAAAAGAAATTAGTTGATCCCAGATATTCCAGGGATCCTGAGGCCCTAATAGGTTCTCAGTATTACACTCCATGTTATAATGAATTTATAAGGAGTCTAAATGTGTGGTTTCAGAGCTCACCGCTCTACACCATCCTCCCCGCTTCCCCTCTTTAATGTTTCAGCGTCAGTTGGACAAAACAGGCGCTGCTGAGTGAGATGAAAGTGGAAGTGTAAATCTGGACTGTCTGAGTGAAGTTTGCAAACTGTAAATATCACTTAAATGCTTTTATCCAAGTACTGTGCAGGGTTATTTCAGACAATAAAAATCTAATTTCAGAAATTGCACTGGTCTTGGTATCCACCAATACTGATACCAATCAGCACCTGTATATATATAAGCCATTCATATGCACTTAGCTGAAGGCAGCTGCCTAAAATCAGGATGCAGAAATCGTCAAAAACTTAAATCCTGTAAGTAAAGACACAGTTCATAATGTAAATCGGTTTTACAGTGATGCTGCTGCCGCCTTTTATTTAGCTGAACTCTCACAAAATGAGTTTTAGCAGCATTTTTAAATAGCTGACAGCTTAATTTAAATGGATAAAAACAAACAAACAAACAAACAAAACAAAAAAAACTAAAGCATACGGCAAATTTGTGCAAAATTCAGATCTGTCCAAAAACGACAAAACTCATAATCCAACTGTAAAATGCCAATAAAAACTGTAGTGCTCAAACATCAGTGTTTAAAACCTCAATAATGACAAACAGAATTTGTAGCAGCAAAGGCACTTGCAGTGTACAAATAAGTATAACTTAACAAATAAATTGAATTAAAATTAGTTGAATTTAAAATATACTGTCAGAAGACTTACATAGAAAGAAATGATGATTATATTGAAGACAGTTCCAGTATAAAATGAACTTTGCATCTTGTAACGCTAACAAAAATCCTGTGCTATTACAAATGAGTACAAAACCATGTAACGGACATTTCTTTTAACAGTTTGACTGAAGTGAGTCACACACATTCATTTCCATGCTGTGGTAATGAAATGTACCTTATTTGTCAAGCACGCTATTTGCACTGCACTGCCATTTATTTGATGTTTCATCAGATGCTGTTCCTATCATTAACACACGTTTTCACTCTATAATGCTGTTAGGGCGGTAGGCTTTGTGTGGTTTTGCTTTCACTGGATTCTGCCGCAATAAAAGCGAGAGAGGAAAGAAAGAAAGAAGGAAAGAAAGAAAAATCTGAGCCATCCAGCTGCACTGTCTTCCCTCCTGTGAAGCATATGGTTGACTGGAAAGCGAAGGCTGAGTCCACAAATGACATGTCTGGCAGAGTTGTGTTTGATGTGGAGCAGTCAAGTGGGATGAACTTTGGGTAGCTTGACTGCAGACCCACTTTATTTGATATACACCAGGGACCCACACTCTCACAAAATGGTAAATACTTGGCAGGCGACAAGAGCCATTCACCTCCAGCCAGCCAGTTAAGTCACAGGTAATTAAATGAGTAGTGCCTTCATGATTTTATAATACGCTCTCTGACATTCACTCACTTTATTTTCTCTGTATATTTACCCTAAACATGTCTGATATGATACGACTGATGCACTGTTCAGTTTCGGAAAGTGAATCCGATGCTAAAATGAAATGAGTTGCTCAAGGAGAAATTACAAATCATCATCTATCAAGTAGGTGAAAAATGGCCTTGATGTTTAATGCCCACTCATTTGTCAAATTAGGACTAGAAGAGAAATGTATTTATGTTTTATTTCTGTTGCAAACAAAAATGCTCATACATACAGTTGTTTTTGTTTGCATACAGGCTAGGTAGACATTTTGATCAAAACATTCGCAGTGTTAATATTCAGTGTTTGTGGACGATAATGATGTCAGTATTAAAAAAAAAATCTCTGTGTTTAAATAATGAATTCCAGTCAGCTGTTATCACTGAAGTCATAGCAGCACCCAGGGAGATGTCTTCACTTTGCATGCTCATGTTTTATACAGCACATCCAGGGGTCAAAATAAATCCAATTCTTGTCCCGGTAAATATACTAAACATGTTATCTCCACTTTCTGCTGTAATTTACCGTCTGTGGTGTCCACACCGCTTGCAAACGCATGAGGAAATAGCAGAATATGATCACTAGGCGGGACTGTGGTTTGCCCTCGGTAAATTTTGTTATGCAAAGCTTTCCGAGCATGAGGATCTGTTGGCTGTCAGATATCAACATCTGTTTCCTTTTACCCATAAAACCTTGTGTTTTGGATTCGTTTGGTGAACTTGGCTTGCATTACATTCTCCCGAGCTGAAGTTCACTTGGAACACGACAGAGAAATGCATTTTCAGGTCTCAGTGCAGATTTATTGTCGGCACCCGACTTTGAATGTCATTGTTCTCACCCACCCAAAATGGTCCAAATCAAAGGAGCAAACGCTCCAGAGTGAATAAGCCGCTCTAAACACGCGTGGTATAAATGCAACAGTCTGGAAATCACCTTGCAGAAAAACACCCTGCAGCCCACTGCTGATAAGGCCGAGGAGCTGCTGGTGGATTTCTGTGGGAGGAGTAAGCCTCTGACTCCAGTGACCGACTGGAGGGCTGATGTGGAGGTGGTCCAGTCCACCAAGTACCTGGGGCGTCGAATGACAACCAACCGACCTGCACGCCCAACGCTGAAGAAAGGACAGAGGAGCCTTCTCCTCCTGAGGCGACTGCTTTAATGGCATATATTTTAATGTATGCAGTAAGCTACTGCTCGAGTTGTGCTAAACTGTTATGGCAATTGCTATTTTTGTGCCCCTGTATGCATCTGTGAGTTGCAGGAAAGGTCACAACGAGGTGAAGGAGGGTTAGAACCTCTTCCAAAATGGAGAGGAGTTTTCACTAGGCTGCACAGCCTGCTGTGGAGGAGAGCTTCAGCTGTCCATCCACTAACAGTCGAAAGAGAGTGTTAGACAAGAGAAGCAACTGAGAGCCTTTGACACTGTTTTAAAGTTTTTATTTTAGTCAAAAAAAAAAAAACAAAGAAAGAAGTGCAACAAAAAAATTCCGGCCCCTAAAAGCACAACTAAACTGTGTGCAGTAGCTGAAGCTAAATGACAGTAAAAGTCAACCCTAAAAAAGCAAGTAAAAGGTGTAATAAAACAAAGAGCATCCTTCATCTGTCTACAGCATTCATCTAACTAAACAACTAAGCACCCTCTAATTAAATCCCTAATTATTTTAACCCGCTAACATCATTGACTGTATCTGTAATGCGGTTGCATGGTGGGAGGATGGGGAGCAAATGAGGTGAGGCAAAGACAAGAAGGCATGAATGATGAATGTGGGAAGATTCATGCTGGGTCTGGACATGCTTCCCTCAACCCTCGGAGCCGTCTGTGCCACTGCATTAATGATCTAAATGACAGAGACAAGCTAAATGGAAGACGAGGGAGACTGTTAGTCAGGCCCAGAGAGACCGAGAGAGAGATTCATACATGCATTCATACATTCAGACAGAATATATCAGATAGATAGAGAATTACTGCTTTTTAGGAGGGAGATGGCTCTAAGGGAGAATAACAAGGTCAGCGATGGATAGCACACATACACTATCAGCAATGTAGGACTGAGGAGATTATAATGTGGCCCATTAGCATTGTTTGCAAATAGAACTGCGTCCCCAGCAGGGCTCCCGCAATGGATTCCACCTTTTAAAATGATGGTGATATTAAGTGTATGATGTAGTTTTTGGAGTAATTTTGGTATTTGGTTTGATTCCCATTTTGGTAATGTGTCTAGTACAGGTTGTATCTGTAAAATTATTCTTGTTTTTACAATTCATATGATGAAAGCACTAATAGTAGGATTCGGTCCTATTACATGGGATGTTGGGATAAATTGAAGTGTTACTTTTCATTTTTATATTGTTTGGTGTGTTGGGGTATTTTTTTCGCTTTGGTGAAGGCCCAACAGAGAAACACCACAGTGGGGGTTTGAGACACTGTTGTCCCGGCATATAGGACAACTCATGCAGATACCTTTTATGCTGTTAACCCGTAGAAAACTGGCTTGAGTGCAAGAGGAAAAGCAACGGGGACTGTCAAGTATGCAGTTATTAGATGTTTAATTGAATTTGGCAGCAAGTGCAGCAGCTTCACAGGTGTCAGCACTGGCCAACATTAGTGTTTGCCAACAACTACAGGCAAGGCAGGGCACATGGAAATGAGTATTTATGCAGAAAAATCAAAAAATCTGGTATGCGGTAGTTTTTTGTCATTTTACTTATACAGCAGCTAACATGGGAAATCCAGGGACTTCAGTAAATATTTTTTTTTCCTGCATTTATCTAATCTAATCTATCTAAAATTGAAGGAATCTCGGTATGTTTGCCCTTCGAGTATCTCGGCAGCCATTCATCTGACCAGCTTCACGCTTGATGGGTGTATTTCTGTGGGTCTGAGGAAGTGCAGTGTCGACTGTGAGGTTGTTTGGATGAGCGGTTCTCCAGAAAGCCTCAAGCAGCAAAAAGGATATGTGTAAAGACAGTTTAGAGCCTGGCGAAGGTTGTTTTATCTTTTTCATGTTATGTTTTCATCTTTGTATTTAGCTTTACTGCCTTTGTCCACTAGGATTTTTTTTTTCATCATCATGTTGTGTACTTTCTAAGTGTAAGGTTTCATGAGGCTGTGATAATCCCAGAGGTCAGCCATGATGCCAGTGTGGTAGAAACGCATTCAGCACAGCCACATTCAACAGACTCCAGAGACCGCTCGTACGAACACACATTAATGCAACTGGGCTCTCTCTTAAACAAAGTCTGAGATATATAGCCTTACCCTGCGCGTGCAACTTATGACCAGCATAAAACCCAGACTATGCAACAATACCCAGAAATATTATTTTATTTTAGCAGATTTGTGTATGTAGGACAAAGCTGTAAAACATAGATTTTTTGTGGTTTTAATTTAAGCCGCTGCCATTCCGATATTTTATAGGATGCAGGGTCCCTACTCCCTAGAAAGTTGGCCTCAACCCTTTCTTTGAATTACGGTGAAGCAGTTGGTTAAAAAAGAAGAAAAAAAAAAGTACTTTACTGTACTTGTACTGGACTACATTATATTTAGAGGTGTTTCTAATTTTTTGTCTTCCCTTTTTATATGCATGAGGAGGGACAGAATAGTGGAAACAGCTCTCAATAAACTGCAGTCCAATACAACAGCAGCAGCAACTATGAGCCCAATACCAAATATAGAATTGAATGAACACCTCTATTACTGCTGCAAAAAGAAATCTTGAACATTATAGGCACATAAAAGTAAACTTCATAGCAGGACATTTGTATTAGATTGTGCAAAATTGCGCAGGTGTACCCAACAAAGTGTCCCAAGTGTTAATTTGCCGAGATTGCGTGTAAATGTATCAACTTGTTGAGTTTTCCTTGAAAATGAGATATCTGGCATCCACCAAAAAAAATAATAATTAAACAAATAAATTAAATGCCTACAAAATGACTGAGATCATGAAATTATAACAGATTTGGGGCCCCTTTAAAACGATGTCCCATGTCCCACGTGAAGATGTCCCATACTTGACTGTCCCAGGCCTTCTGCATTTTACACATATCGAGTGATAAATTTAAAGCACAAATGGAATTTTAACAAACTCAAAGAATTATTATATCTAATAATATTGTTTTCTTGAAGTAATATGTTCCCCATCCCCTCAGTCTTTAAAATAGAAGACAACAACAATGCTGCTACTGCCACTAGAAATAACAATGATGATAATAATAATGGTAATAATAATAATTATAATGCTAATAGTTCATGAAAGATAAACGTGTAGAAGACATGATGTGACTCCTGATCTGTGAAACAAGCGATATCCAGAGGTATATTGTCCCACTTTTTCTTTTTTCTCTGTGTTTTTCAGGTGCAGCTTTAATGAAGAAACGGACCTGCTAACATTCCTGCAGAAGGGACCCTCCTGAACAAGTATGGGGTCACCATGGAAACCACTTCTCCTCCTGTCTGTCATCAGTGGCCTTTCAGGTAGGAAATACAAAAGCCAGTGTTCAGAGATAATAGTAAGAAATAGTCTTGTGGGATAATCATCAGAGACGATAATGGCAAACCGGATCTTTTTTTTTTAGTGCTGATATTCGTGGAAATGGTACAGTGCACAGTGAAATCTACAGTCATGACATGAATGTTGTAAATGTGACACAGCATGAGAAGATTGGCGCTCAGGGATGTGAAAGAAGGCTTGTGGTCTTTAATTTCACATTTCATGGAGGAAGGAGAGCAGATGAGCAAAATGGTATAAGCTGCATTTAAAGTGACATTTCATTTTGGTACAACGTGGTTAAGTTTCAGCAAGTATAGCAACACTGATTGTTAGCATTACAGTTTCCTGTCTCCCAGGGCTCTAATCTGCTTCTGTTCATTGTCAGGCTTTTGCTGAAAACAGTAGATCTGAACTATAAACCAGCGACAGTGGTTAGGACTTTTTTTTTCTGTCTCAAAAATGATATGTTTTTATGAGCTTATCAGCTATTGCTTTTAAGTATCTATTAGTAGAGGAACTATTTCTTTCAAGCACTATGTGTAGTTACATTAAGGCTTAATTTTATTCAAACTGATGTTGCTCTAGACAGTAAAGCAACTATACATGGTAACAATTTATTTTAATCCCCAATCAGGTGTTTATAAATAGTTAAAAAACACTTTACAAATGCTCTCCAACAGGCTCTATTATAATATGTCAGAGAGCATATGTTAAATGCATAAGGATATCATTAAAATTTATAAACATTCTGGAGAGCATGGAAAACAATGCTCTCCAAAAATTGTGACTTTACTGTTTAGGAATATTAAATTTATTATATGTAGAGCTGGGCAATATGGCCAAAGATGTTGTCACGATAAAATTGATCATATCAGTTGATATCAGTAATTATCTCGATATGCATCAGATAATTATGTCGCATTTAGAGGCTACTTTTTGCATGAAATCTGAAGACAGCAGAATGCTAGTCATTGTCATTAAGCTAATCTGTGTCAGCCGCCAAAAAAACACGCTGTGCCGCTCCTGTGTGCGGTGTGTGCTTCCTCGCCCGTGACTGGGCGTGCAACCGGAGCTTCATTGCTCCTGCAACATTATTGGCTATTATTTGTTAATCATTGTATATAATTATATTTTGAATTTTGCGACATTTTATTGAACGTGCTTTATATTTACACTGAGGAAAATATATTGCGCTAACTTTTGTCATTGTTTTATTGCCCAGCCCTACTTATATGTTAAGTTTTATGTTAAAATAGAGTGAGAACTTAATATATCACATATCTAACTAAACATGTACTATTTATTCAGATGATCCGACTGTATTTCGCTGAATTGTCAGTAGTAATGCAGTCTTTTTTACACTTCGGAAAGTGGCTTGCACTTTGGAAAAGGCTGTGAAAACGAACGGTGGTGGATTAGTACCCCAGAAACCAGCGCGAAGTGGGGATGAGGACAATGGATAATTGGGTGCGCTAATGAAGCTGGTACAGCTAAAAGCACATGCACATGGGAATATCGCTGCTGAAAAATATGTACGCTATCGTGAACCACCCCGTTGAGTATGAGGAGAAGAGAAGGAGCCACAGCCTGTTGCACATTGCTATTCTGGAAGGGTTTCGATGATTTGCACGAAAAGGTCCACAACTCTGTAGTTTATGATCGGAACAGGAAAGGTGGAATGCTGTGGTCTTACTCATATTGTGAAAAGCATTATCTGGCAAATAACTTCAAACACAATTAAGAAAGACAACAAAGAGTAGCCTATATGGTGGATATAATTATCCAGTGCAACTTACAGTACTATTAACGCTTCCATATTTAGCTTTGGTGACCCAGTGGGAGTGAACACTGACTCTGGCAGTGTTATTTTCATGCTTTATCCACTGAACCATCGCTTATTCTCAGTAGCCTGGCTATCTTCACTCATGAGATCAGCAGTCAGTTCACAATCTTGAACTCGCAGATCAAATGTCTCCATTGGTCAGTCCAGCGCATGTATAGTGTATTTAATGGATTCTGCCCTTTTTAATGGTTCTCTCAACCCACCCGAGGAGAGTTCGTGCTCTCTGCGCCGCTCTCCAAGCTTCGTTACTGGGAGCTGAACAGACAGTCTTGTCCTCACTTGTCTCCTCGTTAAACCATACTATTAAATGCAACCAACTGTTTCTCAACTTTTGAGCCCTGTCTCCGGGGGCTGTTAAATTCTGAATAAATTGTGGCAGATTTTAGAGCAGAAAGGTTGAATTTGTCATGAGGGTGGGTATCACACTGTCGTGAAGCGAACACCTAATATCAGGATTTGTCTGCAAAGTTTGGATGTATTTCAAACAAATGCTTGTGGTTTTTAGTTTAGCATTTTTTGCCGGGATCATGCATCCCAGTGTGTCGTGGATATCCTGGTGCGATTCGAGATTGAATCTTCACTTGATTGCAGATTGCACATTGCTGTCTGAAGATGTTGGAATCCAGCAACTTTGCATTACAAATGAGAGCATAAAACAGGCTTAATGTTTTTTCTGTAGAACTCTTCAAAGGTATGTCTGAGCCATACATGAAAAGATCAGCGGCAGAAATGTTAAGTGCTGCTGATTAAGCTCCTAACACATGCCGGTTCAGGAGCATGAAAAACAATTATGCTACTGTTGCATATTTATTTTTGCTTTCAACAATAGAACTGGTTTTAATAAAGAAAAAAAAGGGGTCAGATAAAGTAGGCAGGCTTGTCTTCGCTGGCACAGTGGTGAACGGTTGAAGAAATGGATATCTATTAGTTGTCCTGTAAAAACCTTGACATACACAACACAAGGGATATTAAAATGCTTTTTGGAATTCACCTCGAAGGCAGTTGCCTTTGTGCTCAACTGTGCCTACCAAGCTTTGCATTTAAGATGTCAGCTTCAGGTTTTGTGGCTAACCGGTTACATGTGAACCCATTTGGAATAATTATTTGCTTCTGTTGCCATGTCACACTTGTATTTTTCAAGTGCACCATTAAAATTACCAGTGTGAGCAATAACAATAAAGGAGCTCAGGAGTTCAAGGTGTTTGGCTGTCAGACTTTCTGGCAGGATAAAGATTTGAGGGGTTTCACTCCGAAATGTAATATTCACATTTTGGTTAGAAAAAAAAAGGCCACCTGAAAGTCCTCAGTATTTTAAAAACACAAAATAGTTATATTAACAGAACTTTTCATATGCAGATGTGGTGAGATGAATCATAATTTTACCAGTGAACCACACTGTGCTTAATTGTCATGTCAGTGATTATTTTTGTAAGGATAATCAGCACGTGTTTCACACAGTGGATACCTAATGCATTTTACCTTGTGGCGTGCTGTGGCAGCTTGCACCGCTGGATTCTGTTGGCTCATAATCACATGGGTTAACCATGAGAGATTTCAGCGCGCTGAAAACCATATTGTGCTACAAACAAAAACGGGAATACTGTTTGCTTGCGTGTTGCCTGATGAGGCCACGTTTCCCGTGGTCTGGGACAGAGCAGTGCGGTGCCAGGGGGCTGAGCTGCTGCTGCAGAGTCTCCTATCAAGTGTCACTTGATGTAATTAATGTTGTCATGGGCTTGTGCATCCTAAATTAAGTTGGTTAACAATGATTATTAAGAATTTGTTAATCCTCCATCAGGGCTGGGCAGTTGATGACGATATATCAACATTATATCAATAATGTGATATGACACTAGATATCGTCTGTGGATTTTGGATATCATAACATCATGATATGGCATAAGCTTTGTCCTCTCCTGGCTCTGGAAGCTGCATTACAGTAACGTGATGCAATTTTCTGGAGTTACCTGACTGCTCTTCCTGTTCTGTTATTTGCCTTTAGCTGCTGGCATTTATCAAAAATCTCATTGTGCTCATTCCTGCAATATTGTCAAAATATCAATATCAAGGTATTTGGTCAAACATATTGTGATATTTGATTTGGTCTGTATCGCCCATCCCTACCCCTCATATCTTGTGGTAGGAAGTGGAACTTTGGAGAAACAGTAGAACAGGGAGATGAACAACTTTATTTACAACTGATGGGCCGATGCCAGCTCACCTTTTTGTCGCCTGTCACGGCGCAGCCACGCAGCGACATGTGTCAGGCATGCATTTGCAGCTTCATGTTGCTGGCATCCATTGAAAATGACTCATCGCCTTTTTCTCCGTCACTCGTTATGTGAATGTAGCATGAGGCTTCTACATTGAGAAAAAACCTGGACCAGGGCCGACCGAGGTATATTTTCAGTGCAAATTACCTGATATAACAATAGCCTGATTCTGTCTCTTTTTAATTCAATTACAGTAACGAGCGTCAGAGTGATGCTATTCCTCACTGATTCTAGCAGCTGCTACTTTTTAAAATTCCTCTGTCATTTACAGCACTTTCCACTCAAGTGCCACCGACTTCTGATAGAGTCAGATACAGCACAGGACAGGATATTGTGGTGCGTTTTGGCACAGATCAGCATATTGCAGCGCTGGTGAAATGCTGCTGGTTTCTGTGCACTTTCCTGAGGCGCCTCACGACATGATGTACGGGAGCACAATTTCATTCCTTGAAGGATTTAAACCACTGATGGAGTCTTTGGGTTGTCTGTTATGCTGCCCTGCTAAACACCCGGCGAGACCCGGGGATGAAGCAGCATGAAAAAAGCTGTTTCCAATTCCTGTGCATGCTGCTCATCATTTTAATTGAGGACATTTTAATTGAAGGTTTTACACCAGGTATTACATGCGAAAATACCTTCTCCAGTCAATGAAAATCAAGTATTGAACGAGCCTCTACAGAGTCAGACGGAGAAAATAGACTCTTGAACTGCACTGTGAAATACAATTATTATTTGATGTTTTTCATACCAACAGGCACTCTAGGTATAAGTCAGAAATAATGTTTCAACTGGAGTGGGTGTATCTGCGCTGTATGAGATGAAGGCAAAGGCCACGGCTGAATAGATGCAGTGATGTTTCTCGCAGCATCTTGCACAGAGCAGTAGGAAAATTGGATATGGAATCAACAAGTTCTGTAGAATATTTTGTGTGTTACGCATTGTTTGCCTGAGAGTCAAATGTCTCTCAAATTCCATCTGATTCAAAACGACTGCAGGAAGCTGGTCTCATTGGGAAAAAAGAAATAGTCAGGGCTGTCCTTAGTCACAAGTAGCAGCGCGGTGATTGCTTAGGGCCTTGTGAAAGTCCAGAGGAACATCTACAAAAATCCTATTTCATGTGACTCAGTTTCAGTGGATATTTAGACCTAAAATGGACTGATTCAGTTGCAGTTTGTGTTATTGTAATAACATATTTGTCTTGAGTTTAATGACATCCATTTGGATGAAAACGGCATTTCATGGAGTTCTTGCGAGTAACTCTGTCCCCATTATCCCACTTTATTTAACTATTACTATGGAAAAATGCCTTACCCTGGAAGGCGAGGCATTTTTTAAATCTGCTACGTGACTCCTATGTAGGAGATAGTACCAAAAAAAGAAAAAGAAGAAAAAAAACACCTTGCCTTTCAGGGCCACGGCATGAATTACTTTTTTTGGACTAGGGTTTTAATAGCCTCTGCTAAATTAATGAAAGTCTTGGCTTTATTTGGAAGAGGCAAACTTAATTCTGCCCTTCCCCTCGTGAGATATTACGACAATTAGGCTGTTTTGAGAGTAGCCTATGAATGGCTTGCAGAATGAGGGGCTTAGTGCAGGATACAAAGGCCATTGAGGTTTAGCCAAATCCAGCATAAACAAGGTTTTACCTTCACACTTAACTAACTAAATAAATGTCTGCTGTCAACCATAATGGCACTGTGAGATCGCTATTAAAATGTTTTTATGAACTGTTCTGGCCGCTGCACGCCGGGCAAGTTTCCACGTGAGAGCAGTGCGTAGCCGCTCAGCCAGTATGAGCCACAGACGGTGTGTTTCCACCACATTCCTACTGGATTTGTAGGCGGTGTGTAGTGTGTGTGGTGTGTCTGTTTTGTGTCGTGTGTATTCAAATTCAAGATTTTAAGATTGTCATTACATGACTATCTGTAATTAAATTTCTGTTTCTATATTTAAATATCACATTTTGAAACCTGGATCTTCAGGCTCATTAGGCTGTATCTAATACTCAATGATCAAAATCAATCAAATCCATAAAAAAAGAAGTCCCCTGGATTTGTTTAGCACGAATTTAGCAGAAACAATTACTCTCACATGTTTTTCAGCATGTTTCAATTAGTAAAACCAGGCCAAGTTTTGTGAAAAAGTCCAAAAAGTAGCTTACATTATTATTAAAAGTGGCGTTCTGTAAATGAGCTGCAAACAACAAATACTTTACACACACACACACACACACACACACGTGCATAGATAGATAGATAGATGTTGCTATCCTGGTGTTATCTGGGGAGGCGTGTGATGGGGTTGGCAGGATAAGCGCACTCCCCACTACATGACGCACGCTGACATTTTTGTAATAGAAGAGATCAGACCGGCTTCTCTTCATGTGCGGTTCATGCAGAACAGACCTGTACAGCACCCAGACATGAATATATACTTCACACATCTGTCACCAGCATGTCCCCTGTTAGGGTGAATCTGTGTTTTTGGGAGATGGTTTCAGCTAATGATGATGGTATCATATATTTGAAGAGACTCTTCACACAATAACAGTGCAGTCACAGCAGAATCTGTAGAATGGTAAACACTGACTCAGTTGTTTTGTTGGTTGCCTGTAATTTATTTATTTATTTATTTTAATACAATTTCCTTAAATGAAATGCTTTCTATGTAGTAGATAGTACATTCTACAAAGGATGTATTAGGTCATACGTACGAGATATTATCTCCTACGTAGAACATAATAAAAAGCATCCCACCTTGTCTTTTAGGGCTTCTGCATATCACTGTCATCACCACAGTGTTTCTCATTTACTCTGACCTCGGTCATAAAGTGCCCAAGCTGTGAGAAAAACCCTAGACCTAAGTATTTGTTTTGTTTGTTTTTATATATTTTTATACTACAGCTACAGGTACTACTGCCACCACCAACAATAGTGACAGTGATAATGATAAAATGGTTATTATCAAAATTAAAATGATTACAATTACATATTTTTCATAATTTCTTTGATTTAGCCATGGATCCCCATTGGAACTAATTTTGCCCCAGGAACCCTTACAGGTAAAGGTATGACACGTAGCTTTAGAGTGGTAATATTAAAATGTAATGTTTAAATGGTCACTTACACATTTATAGTATTGTAATAGTTTCTAATGAGTTAATTAATTGTGAAATTAAACTATTCCTCAGTTTTCTGAGTACCCCCGGGGGTCCCAGGGCCCTGCTTTGAAAACCCCTGCACCAGGCGCCTCTCAAGCAAGAATGCAAGCGAGACTGATTTTTCCCCAAAAGGAGGTGTTCCTTCACATCCCAAAGTGCTGTCTGATCTCTTCCTCTGAGCGAGGTCTACTCTGGAGGAAGGCCGGTGGAAGTGCAGCAAGCATGCTGTGTTTTTGATTAGGCTTGCTTTCAGTGCCCACTATAAAGACAACAACTTCTTTTTATTCAGCTAGGCTCATATTATACGGGGTATTAGCAACCTCTTGGCCTTAAGACATTTCCAAATTACAGCACTTGAGATTGAAATCAAGTTAAATACAAACATAGTTTAGCCTATTATGGGCCTAATGAAATGTGGCACAGCTTTTCGGCCTATTTGATCTTAGCTGTTTCTTTTTCGGCCTACAGAATTGATCAAAATCAAAGGCTCAATCAAAGTGCTTCTCTTAACTTACTCGTGCTTGGCAATCCAGTGGACAGGCACAAGAGGGGGGTAATTTAAATATCCTCCCCTGAACTGCCCCAGGTCAGCATAATGTTACAAGTCAGATTTCAAGCACATGCACCAACTACGAATGTGACCTCATGGGAAAAAAAAAAAAAAAAAAGAATAAAGGGTTAAACACACCCCATCAAAGCAATGCTATAAAAACAGGTTTTAAGAAGCGATTTAAAAGATGATACCAATTCTTCTACGCTTAACGCCTCAGGCGGCTTGCTCTAAAGCCTTGGGGCTTTGATGGCAGAAACCCTGTCACCCCTAATCTTAAGCCTAGACTCTGGAGCAGCCGAAAGGACACCGACTGAGGAGCTCGGGCTGCGTTCTTTCTTATAGCGAATTAACACACGGCGGCCACAACTAACTCTTTCTTAAAAGTGATCAGTAAAGCTTGATTCTAAAGCTAGGGACTCGTCCGTCGACAGATGCCAGAATTACAGTGGTGTGTTTTGGCTTGTGTGTATCTGAGCCGCTGCGTTTTGTTCAAGCTGTGATGTGATACTTTTGTCTATTGCCAGAATTTAAAAAAAGGTTCCAGTACTCTGCCAAACATCTCCACCTTAACAAGTCATTCCTCCGTCTCATATTCAGTGTTAAAAAAATCGTGTTTTTCTCAAAACAGTGGGATGACATAGTCCCACTTGTTTATAATGCTAATTTTCTCCAGTGAGGTGTCATTTTCTTGATACTAGTGCACTGATCTGCCTTGTTTCAATACCAGCTCCCAGAAAAAAATCCTGAGAGAAGTTAAACTGCACTGGGAACAGGTGGTGTTATCTCATCCCACTGGCAGATTTGTTCACTCATTTTAAGAAAAACAAGATTTTAACTCTAAACACATGACCAAATGACTTGTTGAAATGGGGATATGAGCACAGACCACACCAATCTCTCAAAACTTACAGGTTCATTTAATATAAGCAGGGAGCAAAGGGCCTCGGTATCCTTCTAGATATCAGTGAGCAACATGTTCATGTTTGTCAAGAAGTGACTGAAGTAACACACAGACAATCAATAAAGAGACGTCTCCCCTTTTTACTATGCAGCTTCAAAATCAAACGTTACATGTCAGAATCAAACTACGTCTAGAATAACACCGCAATCTCATAAAACTCTCCGCACAAGCCGAGAGGAGTAGCTGTGGGAGAAACAAACTTGTTGTCATGAATAAATGAAGCTTTTATATACCACAGCTTTCTCTGCCTTTGTTTATATATTTTCTCTCCCCTCCGTCGAGCTCTGCAAATGCCCGTGCATTGCTGACGAAATCTTTATCTCTAGTTTCTGTTCTCTGTTCTTCAAGCACTCGACGGGTTTATCAGGTTTATAAACAGGCTCTGAGTGTTGTGGCCAGTTAATTTGTTTCTGCTGAGTCAATTCCGTCCATTGATTTTTCATCTCAGGATTCGGTAGCACGCTGCCTCCTCGGTTGCATACAGTTGACAGCGTTTGCTCTGCTCGTTCGTTCCAGGTATCTCTTAGCCCTCTGTTACCATATCACCTCCCATTTTCTTCCTCCTTTGAAAGATAATTGCATCTCAGAAAAAAAATGCATAGAATGTTTCTCACAGGTGCCTTAGCGCTCTATTGGGGATTGATTTTTTTTCTCTCTCTCTTGCTCTTTTCTCTTTTTGCTAAAGAGAAAATGGCAACAATATAGTATAGAGTATATTGATCTATGTGGTTATAGGTTGCACTTCTTAAAAATGTCAGCAGTCTGTCGAAACACTCTCATTTCACCATTTCCCCTTTTGAACCAAAAAAAAAAAAAAAAAAACCAATAGTCAGCCCATTGTTATTTTTATGTTACCTTTAGCTACTGTTGCTAATATTAGACAGAATGCCAACGTCAGACAACAGCTTACATCATGACATCTCAGCTGTCACAGTATAGCATTGCATAAGTGTAATTGAAAATAAAAATATCAGTGAACATCTCGGCCACAATTATTATTTGAAATTCATTAAACCCTGGAAGTAAAATGCACTGCATGCTGCATACAGCGCAGAGTTATCACTCACTACTGACACTAATAATATGTGATAAAACAGTCTGTCATTTGATCCATAATGCATTTTTTCCCCCCAGTATACTCTTTGAACTTTGGAGAAATCGGTATGTTACAGCAAGTGCTAAAATCTCCCATTATCGCAGCCATAAATTAACAGAGGTAGAGTAGATACTGCAGACTCTTTGTTTATTTTGTCATTTAGACAGCTATTGACTTAATGCTATGCCAGCATGATCTGGAGCCAAGTGTGGTCAACATGAGCCCCGTCGAAATGCATTAAGGTTGAGAAGAGCACACAGCGTTAAGATATTAACAAGATATTGATGTGAATTGGTCTGACCTGCAAGTCACTGTTCATTTTAACATTAGCATTGCCGCCTGTCACTCAGTACTGTATACTAAAGTGTTGGTGTTTGCTCTCATGACATAATGTACGGCTGCAAATAATGATGACTTTGACTGCTGATTAATCTATCAGTATTTTTTTTTTGTGTTTGTTCTTTCTTTTTTTACTTAATAATCTATTTATTTATGTATTTACTTTTGGTAAATCAATTATTCAATAATATAATCAATTTAAAGTAATCTATAAAGTGTCAAACATAGAAAAAGTTGGTACGATGGTAGCAGAGCTCAAAGTGATTTCTTATGATTGCTTCCTTATTCTGACCAGTGGCCAAAAAAATAAAAACAAAACATATTATTAACTTCATAATGATATGATGATATAAATGAAGAAAAGTAAGATGGTTTTAGTGTCTAGGGATTTTAGTGAAGCTATACTCAGCAAATAATTGGGATTTTTACTTTATCCAGTTATCTAAAATGATTCTTTATCAGAATTATAATAGTCGAATTATAATTATAAAAGCTGACTTATCGATTAGCGATGGATCAGCACAAATATAATGGGGAAGTAGTCCAACAGGCCAATTGCATGAAAACTTGGTGTACTCCTGTAAGTATGAATAAGTACCAGGTTCATGTCCAAAACACTGATCAAATGATTAAATTAAAAATTAAAAATAGACACAGCACTTAAATCTCACAGTAACGGTATCATTACACACCCAATTCACATCCAATCCAGTGGTATCAATACACATCATAGGACCATGGAGCAAGCATAGACTATATGGGCAAAAGGATGCCATCAGCTGTAAGTGGGATTATTGCAAAGTGGAAGCGTCTAATGTCTGTGGATGTGGAATGGGATGTCAGAAAAGCTCCTGCAGGTGTAATGTGTAGGTGGCCCAATACTTTTGTCCATGCTGTATCAAAACATGCTTTGCTGTCCAACTGTTTTGAAAGCTCCCTGTATACGTTCATGTTCCCTAAGACAACCGGAGCTAGTGCGGAGTCACGCCCCCCTACGCCGTCGCTGACCTCCAGGGTGGTAACTTGATGGAAGACGAAGGTTTGCACACAAAATCCTAGAAAACAATTTATGCAGTGTATTGTCAGGATTACTATGCCCGTCGATGTGTTTCCTCATGAAATTGCCCAGAACACTGATTAATAGCTGAAAACAGTGAGTTTAGGGTTTTATCCCGCTTCCAATATTTGTGCATACAAAATGAAACCACCCTCTTCTTTTTTTCACATTCTGCCTGCTGTATGCACTGTATACGAGTCTGTTTATGAATTCATATATTTGGTATAATGAGAGCCAGGAAATGTAACACAGAGCAGACAAATGAAGTTGAATGGCCATCACATAAAAAGCCCAACAAGAAGATACACTCCATGCATCTGTTTTGTCCTCAGGCATGTTGTTGTCTTCATAACAAGCAAAGACAGGTCTTTACTTTTGTTCACTGTCTTTTTTTTTTTTTTTTTTTGGGCCTTGGGAGAAATATTCTGAGCTCATTGCTGCTGGGTCATTTTTAGAAGGATGGCTCTCAGTGGACTTTTATCAGATCTCCTGAAGGAACTCTGCTCCCTGTCATCATCCCTCCACACACAGCTGAGCAGTGCCTCGGCAATGACCAAACCTTCAAACCGCTGTAAAACATTTTGCCGTCAGTGCTGCAAACAGATTTTAAAACAACCGCGGAAAACAAACAGAAATAACCGTTTTCATCTTGTTGCCACCAGAATGTCAAGGATCTTGGTTCTGAGCGACTGTTGTTTGTGTTGCACGGTAATTATTTGACTAACCCCTGGCTATAGGTGTGAGAGAAGAATCCTTAAAATAGTTGTAGTCCCTTTAGATGAAACAGTGTAGAGCCTGTTTTTAGCCTGCACAGCCATCAGAAATGTTCCGCCTTTTAACAAGACTGCTGCACTTCAAACTGGTTCTCGGTGTTATCAGCAGCAGGGGAGCCGCGAGCAGCACTTCCCTGGGCTGAGATGTGGTCTTCGTCTGCCATGATACTTTTGACTGATGGCTTGTAGAATAGTCTGTTGACCTACTGTTCACTCTGATTGCTCCAAAAATGTTCTCCTTCAGTACAGGAGCCTATCCATTCTGTTTCCCTCTCTACCCTTATCCAGTGCTCTGTCCTTTTTCTATTCTGTACGTATTTACAGCACAGGGTAAGCAAAGAGGGCAGCACAATTAGATTTCTCTCAAGTCTGAAAGTGGGCTGGGCAGGCACGATGTCTAGGGCTATTTTTTCTCCCCCAGTCCACCTCTGATTGAACTACAACGTTGCTTAGAGTGTTAAGTGCGGTATGGTAATTCAACTGTGCCTAGACTAACTCTGAATGTATCTCAATATTAAAAGTGGGCTACAGGGAATATAGATGTGTAGTGCTGTATAAGTGATGCATGAAGTCATTTTCACCAAGGGCAAAGGAGTCATGCACCAGAAATATGGTTTCCTATGGGGAATTGGATGGGTATTTGCATGCAGTGCACGGAGCTGGACCACGCGGTGAATACATACAACCTGGCAAAATAAATGTAAAAAAAAAAAAAGAAAAGAAAAGAAAAGACAGAATAACAGAGCTTAAGTCTTTTTTAAGACATAGTGGCTGGCAAAATAAATAAGAAGAGGAAGAAGAATATTGAAGCTGATTGTCAACTACCTGTGTCTTTTTTGCACATACTAATTTATCAGTAGCCCAAACATTTGATTCTAGCGTGATGCATTAATCAGTCGTCACAATACTGTAAGGTTTTAGTATGTAAAGAGGGACCTGCAAAATCCAAGTTTGGGACCTGTTTTTGGGCGCTACACCAGAGTCTGGTGGATATTTTCCAACTGGCAAGCAAACTTGAACAGTGACAGATTCTCTTGGGCTCACCACTTGGGTCCAGCAGGAGAAAAAAAAAAAAAAAAAAACTAAACAAAACTGTGTTGATTTCTGTAAGCAAGAGCAGTTGGCCACAACACCCAAGCCTTGGCAATCATTCTTGTTTGGTGTGTGCAGTGATCAACTCTTAAATCAATACCCAGGGATTTTGCATGCAGGCGTTTCAGAGTACAGGAGTGCAATAATACGAGACTGAATGCTGCAGCCAGAGTGTGAGAGTTAAAACCTCGCTGTCAAGTGCCTTTGCACCTTTAGTCAATCAAAAAAATTCACATCTTTGCTTGGGACTGAAGAAGCCGAAAACAGCTAAAACAGATCTGATTTAGTGCTGTTTTTTTGCAGTAGGAGTGTACTGTTCTGTATGCGCGACTCTCTGCAGGGATATCTTATTATAACGAAACGGCATTCATAAGGACAGGGCATACCAGCTAGAGAGCTCCTGAATCCTCCTTGTGAGACATAACAGCATTACCACCATACATCATATTACACTGTTGCAGTGTCATTGTTGCTCTGGCAAGGTTGAAGCAACTCATTTTGCACTCATAAAATCCCCATAGTGCACCAAGGATCAGGAAAAAAGACTGGGTTTTAGCGAGAAGTCGGCTCTGATAGGGGGTGAGGTGAGGTTGCATATGATATATGGATTGTTCTATCTGTAATGATATTCCGCCGAGTAAATGGTCTCAAGCATAATCAGCTTCAGTCAATATAATCTCCCTGTGAAGGTCTTCATTAATCTTACAGGCTATGGCTAATCATGTCCGTCTACTTGAGCCCCCATGAGCGTCTCACCTACTTATGTTATTCTAATTAATTTTCACACTACAGTCCGGAGGCTGCAGGCAAGCCAAAGACTCATACATTGTCTCCTGTGCTGTGACACTTGTATTACCTGCATTACCGTACAGTAATACGAGTAGATGGCATTGCCACAATGTCGCTCACTCGAGCCTCTGCCCATGCCGTGTCTCATGCCTCTGCTTATCCACCGGCTTCACCTTGTTCTTCTCTTGTTTATTCAATTATTCAAAAAGTCACTTGTCTCAACGCAGTGAACAACTGACGTGGTCCCAGGGCACATCCCTGCCTTCATTCTTTTTTTATTGTCCATGGTTAAGATTAAAAGCGGTTCTGGTCTGTGTTTGCCAATAATTTTGTCCTTGAAATACTGACACTACTGACATCTTTTTTTTTAAATATATGTTTATGTCAACAGCATGTACAACAAATAAAGCCATCCACAGTAAATCCAGTGAAGTAAGGCAGTCAATTTTGGCTTTGGAACTAGCTTGAAGCAACAATTTTGTACCTCCAGCCCATTTTCCCACTCTTCTGGCAAGGTGATGGAACCCAGCATCAAATCCCTTTGGAGGTCTGTGTGATGATGAAGAGGTAGTTCTTGGTTGGTCACCATAATAACAGACAATCTTGTCAAAATATTGTATGCCCAAGTTTGATGCTGTTGGTATAAAAGTATAAAAGTTATCTACCCAGAAATGTTTCTACGGACTGACAGTTGGACGTAACACAGATCAGTGAGGATGCGACCACAGTCCACATTAAAAACAATAAGACTGAGTCCTGATTGCAGCTTCCTGTGTTCAAATCCAACTTCAGGCCATTTGCTGCATGTCACCGCCCCCTCCCCTTCCTTTCCTGTCTCTCTCTACTGTGACTGTCAGATGAAGCTGAAATGCCAAAAAAAAGAGTAAGACTGTGCTCCTGTATAAAATGACCATTTCCTCCTTTGGTGATGTCATCATGGAAGCGATGTTAAGACCTGGAATGATGAGTCATGGCATCGCTCTTAAACTCCCTGAAATAGAGCAGGATGCAGCTTTCCGACGACAAGTGTTTCCGATTTTGCACCCTCTGAAAGATAGGGATCAGTGGGATCTGCAAGGGTCATTGCTTTTATCAGATGAAGGTGACAGCTGGCGAGAGCGAGTGCTTGTCGGCTTCACCAGTCAAACAGACAAAAGACTCTTTCTTTTATAATATGCTGTATTTGTAAGGATTTAGCCGCAGTCTGAGCTAAAATATGTTACTCCACCAGAAAAAGTCAGACATTTTCTAACTTGCTCCTGACAGAACAGTAGTGCAAAATGCTAGTTTGCAGAGGTATTAGCACAAGTATCACATGGCAATCAACAGAATAACCCTGGGCCTATTTATATCATATAAAGGATAGGAGGATAGATGAGTGTGCAGAATCAAATCATGAAGTTATGACTTTCAAAGACATGCCTCGTGAAATGCTGAGAAGCCTCCTGCATGAAGAGGGCGGCTAAAGCAGCTCTGTTTGTTAGGATGTGATGATTTCAATTTACCGCTGTAGGTTCCAAATGAAAAGTTTTTACCTTTGAGTGTTTTACCCTGACAAAACCACAAGCCTGTAAAAGATTCATATCACTCCTGTTCTCATCTATTTTGGAAGATCTGAAAGTAATTGAATGAGAAGCCCCAGAAAATGTGCCCACTATATCCCCAATTACTGCTCCTTCAGCTGCAGTCAGCTTTTAATCCTGTTCAATTCATAGGTTCACTTTGATCTTCGCTAAAAAGAATGGCTTTGTGTTGTGGACAAGAAACCTTGTCCGCAACCCTTTTTCTGTTAGCAAATTTCCTTTTAAACAACTTCAGTAGGTTTCTTTGTCCCTGCAGAGACTACCACTACCACTTCTGATACACAAAGCAATACAAACATTACAAGTACATATCAAAATTACAAATACAGGCATTGCATGCAGGAAATATACAAGGAAAACATGATGTGTACAAGAGAGGATCAGACAAGCAGTTGATGTGTACAAGAGTACAAGAAAATGGGGGGCGTCCAGAGTTGTAAAACACACAGGAAACTAATAAAATTGGATAAAAAATAGAAAAGAAAAAACACCCCATGTAATTCAGACATATATGTCAACGAATCATCAATAGTCAGAATGAAGAGGCAGTAGAACTGATGAGAGCAAGTAGTTTAAAAAGCTGTTTGGAAAGCATACATTTTGAGAACATTCATGAAATCATTTCTAGGGGCATTTTTTCACAGATCGGATAAACATTAATAATTTAATAATAATGATTTAATAATTTGTTCAGCATTGTATTACTGAGACATCTGGCGGTATGCGTATTAAAATGTGTATAAATCACACCTGAACACGCTAGAATGTCCATTTTTGATGAAAAAGCCATGTGAATGCAGAGGTGTCTCATTACTCTGAGAAGTTGCTCCACTGGGACTTTCAGTGTATCGGGCTTAAGGAGAAGGAATATATCTAATCCTCGCAGGCTGAATCACTTATTATCTGTGTATGTACAGATTTTCCTTAATTTGGTTTTGGGGTTTTCAAGCTGTCACATTTTGAGACAGCTCTGGCATCATTGTTCAATCAGTCATGGATATCAGCTCCAGGAATGCCTTTTGAACCTCGACTGAGCTGATTCTCATCAAGATAAATGACTCAGCTGATTACCAACCAATTACTAATTGCTTTGCTTATCAATTTTCAAACTCACAATACTTTTAATTTTAAGCAGAGTTCCCTATCCCGCCTCTCCCCAGAATATGTACAGTAATACAGTAATTGCCCACTCTCCATTTGCAGATAGCAGTGTTTTTGCAGCTGACAAGTCCCCAGGGGCACGTAATTATTTCTCCGTTTTTTTGGGCTCTTTCATAGCATTTTATCATGTAGTGCAAAACACACCCCACACCCCTTTCCAGGCTTCTGATTAGACTCTTGTTGAGCTTCAGGCTTCTAATCTTTTTTCTTTAAGCGCTATATCCTTGCAGCACAGCTTCGCTATCTCTAGGACTTGAGCTTTTTTTTTTTTTTTTTTTTTTTTCTTCTAATGATGTTGTAAAGTTGCTCTGGAAAAAATGTATTAATTATCAGCTGTCACAAGTCTTAATAATTTTGCGTGTAATGTTGAGTTGTTATATTTATCATGAAAGACAAGATACAGCGATTGCATTCCTGTAAAGTATTAGAAGTGCAGCGTGACAGTGATGAGTTGTGACAGCTTCAACTGTAACTTACATTTCACAGAAGATATTATTGTGAACCTCGGTGGACTCTTTCACTTTAAAGGAAGTTGTTTCTCTCCTGTTCTGTTACATTTACCATTGTATTCAATTGGGGACTTTGATGACAGTGATGTATATGCGGTGAACCCGTGGTACCTGGAGAGAGGAGAGTGTGAATGCCAGATTTCCCTCAGAGCTGCTTCTGAATCTTGGCACCTCCTTTCTCTTGCTATCTTCAGTCGTTTCTGTGTTTCTGTCGGATTAGATGCCTGCATACATAAATAACATTATTTAGTTGCAAATTGTTTCATATTCATATGTCGTTGCAAATTGTTTTATATTATACTGAGCAGGACTGGGTGTAATCCCTTACGAAACAAAAATATATTGCAGTATATTGGAAAATATCATGTGAACTATTGGATAATACATTTCCATTTATGGGAACTAGTCTTTATATTTTCCAGTATATTGAAATATATGCATAGACCATACATGTCTATATATTGATACATATAAAAAAATATATATATATTGCAATCAAGACCAAAAACGGCACTGTATTTTTACATGCAGTAGTTTGTCTTTATATGTTCAAATATACTGCAATATATGCATATACCATATATGTATATATATATATTGCAACATATATAAAAATATATTGGGATGTTGTTTTTTAACATTGCATATTCTCCAATAAACAACCATGACATATGCATGGACCATGCATGGCATATATTTGTACATATATTTCCAATACATGTTCCCATATAATTGGAAAGTCATAGATCATGTATGTTTAAATATATGTAGCCAGTATTCATCACATATAAATCTAAATACATTATGGAGGATATTTATAAATAGAAAATGACATATATTACGGGATATAAACACATATATATTCATATGCAATATATTGCAATATCTGAAATTCGCAGTTACTTATGTATTATTCCATATATTGAAATACATTACAATATATTGATGCAATATATAAATAT